>VYXH01002960.1:154146-180243 GCA_013397275.1 Burhinus bistriatus
CGCTCTCTACAACTACCTGAAAGGAGGTTGTAGCGAGGTGGGGGTCGGTCTCTTCTCCCAAGTAACAAGCAATAGGACAAGAGGAAATGGCCTCAATTTGTGCCAGGGGAGGTTTAGATTGGGTATTAGAAAAAATTTCTTCACTGACAGGGTTATCAAGCACTGGAACAGGCTGCCCAGGGAAGTGGTGGAGTCACCATCCTTGGAGGTATTTAAAAGATGCGTAGACGTGGTGCTGAGGGACATGGTCTAGTGGTGGACTTGGCAGATTAACAGTTGGACTCAATGATCTTAAAGGTCTTTTCCAACCTAAATGATTCTATGATTCATTTCCTCAGGTTTAGCTGTAAGAGAGCTCTTGTGCATTTAGTATTGTGGTTTTCTTTTTTTCTTTTTTTTTTTTGTTCGCATTTATAGAATGAGTTTAGGTGTGAAAGGGATAGTTTGAAGCCTCCAATTTCACTTGGATTTAATCAACAGCTGCATGCTGCAGTATGCAATGTGTTTGAAAGCTCAGAAGGTTTGTCTAAGCAAGAACTGCAGAATTTAATCCTGAGTCACTACTAATATTTATTTTTTAAAAAGTCTGTTAAGGTCCTACATCTACCATCACATCTTTGTAACTGCTGTCCTGAGCTATAAATGGGCTTTAAATTCAGTACTGACTTACCTGCTGTATCTTGCTGTGCACCTACTTCACAGACAAACCTGTCCTGGCTGTCTTTTAAGTAGGAATTAGGATGCTGACTTCGCTCAATAAAAGTCTAAAAGGATTACAGTCTGGATATTTGGGACACAGCTTTCCTCCTATGACAATCGAAGTCATCGTTTAGCCTTTCCGAGCTCACTAAAGAGGGAGCTGCTGGCAATGTACCCCTACTCAGGATTTCTTTAGGACATCAAAACCAGTTCCTGGTTTTGGTCTGCAGAAGCACAGATTGGGCTTTGCTGCCTTTTGGGGATATAAAGCAGAGTTTGACTGAAGGGAGAGTTTTGACATTATTTTTTTTAATCAGAGGGACATTTGGATCTTGGCGGGTTTCCTCAGCTTCACCTACTGTATCGGTGTGTTTTGTGGAGGTGAGAGGCGAGAAGTCCCAGGAGCTCGGCTCCAGGGAAGTATTTGGTCTTGGCAAACCTTTTGTTGTCCTGCTGCCTGTGCAGTCATGCAGCGCACGTGTAATACGTTAGGAATGGCCCAGAGAAAGCAGAATTACGTTATCTGGAAAGTACCAGTAATACTTAAAGCTATGAAAGGTTTGCCTGGCAGCTTTTGTAAGGCTGTTCAGAAAAGATATTTTGGGATGACTATTACGGCAAGGTTAAAACTATTCCCTGCTAGCACCACCAAAAAGACGAGGGGTCGCTTCATGCATTTTAAGCCAGTGAAGGGCCTTGCAAGACTCTGTTGGCCCACTCCCCTCCAAGGACACGGTCCCAAGCAGAGAGCCGGAGGGGGTCTCGGTATTCGAGCCTACTTGGGGAAAAAACACAATTATTTTAAAAGCTGTTTAAGGACCGTGATGGCAGCATTTCAGCGCAGACAAAACCTCAGAGGAGGGGTGGCTGTGCTGTGTAGGAAATTATCATCAAGTGAGATGTATGTCATGAGTAACAGTATCCTGCCATGGAGCACGGCCTAATCCAGCGCTACCGCGGTCGCAATCCCGGGCAATTACATCTGGTGTTACAAGCCTGTTTTTGTGTCCCTTACTCATCCTCTCCTCTGTCCCAGAGCTCTAACCTGCCTGTCCGCAAGCTTGTTGTGGCTGGCAGGCACCCTGCCTTTCTGCCCCCGCGTGCTTGGTGGTGGAGAGGGATGCTCACGCCTGCGTGAATGGAGGTGACCTGCTCTGAGCGATGCCTTTCTGCGGGGAAATTACTATTCACCTGTCTCCATGAGAACACTGTGCCGCTTTTATAGTATTTCTCTTTCTGGTCAAATACTGAAATGTATTGCTAAGATTGCAAGGAGCCCTCTCTGGCTCTTTCATATGGAAACAGTTATTGTGGATGCTATATAGTAAATGCTTTCCTCTGCAGTTATCCATGCATGAGTTATTAAATTAATTTAGAAGTATAATAGTCTTATTTTGGTTTTAATTACCACCTGTTCTGCAATGTAGCTCTTCTAAAGAATGTGATTAGCAGTAGTACCATGTGACTGAGCAGTTTTTCCCTGCAACAATCACCACCTACAAAAACATAAAGAACATAACTAAACAAGAACTGAGCTTTGCAACATTATGCTTGTTTATAATAACATGGCTTCTTTGGCCCAGGTCCTTGTTTTAACATTTCAGTCACTCCAGACAGGCGTATTGGTTCAGTGGGTAGCAGCTCAATCTTCAGCAAAGTCTGTCTAAAACATGGTCTAGCCAAAAGGAAAAGACAGGAGCAGAGACAAGAGACATTGTCTGTTATGAACTAGACTTCTTGTTGTAACTAATATGGTCCAACTTTTTGCAAAATGTGTAACTAACTTGCATGAGTCTGTGTGATAACACTGGCTTTTAAATATATTATTTCTGTAGTATTAATTACTGTGGGTACATCCAGCATCTGCGTGAGTTAAGGCAGCCGTACCCTCTGACGGCAGCCTCCTACTGTTCCCACGCTGAGTGAGATGTTTGCAGGCATCGCTGTTTTATCACTCGGATTCGAATGTGGTCAGTGCTGGACCCTACATGTCCTCACCAGTAAAGCTCCTCTGCTGCTGGAAGCCAAGGCTTCCTCCTGCATCTGCGGATTTCGGGAGGCGGTGAGCAGCCTGGTGTGCCTGCTGGTTGCTGATGGACGTGATTCTCACCCAGCTGTTGGTCCTCCTGCCACGCGCTCGCAGAGGTACCTATCGCAAAGGCACTTGCGACATTTTTTATTTTTTTTTTTTTCAGTCCTTGCTGACCAGATCCTGCAATGTCACGCAGGCACTGGGGAGGACACGAGACCACAGTGACGTTCACACCTTGCTAATTCTGTGCCAGGTTCACAGGCTGACGACAGGAGTGGCTGCTCATGTTGTGTGTCCCCCGGCCCCGCGGCAGGGATTTTTTTAGGCATTTGTTGGTAACTCATGGTGACAGGAGGAACTGGATGCTCGTCAGGGACCACCCCAATTGGCCTCAGGGCAATACATGGTCTCTCATTCCTTAAACCTATATTTAAGCACCACCAACAAAGAAATTCAATATATTAACACTGTGAGCAGACTCATCCTTCTGGAAGTCAAGTACGTGCTGAACACGGATAGTTCAGTGTTGAAGAGCAGCTGAGAGAGCCAGGGAATGAGGATGGTCAGGACTTGTGCCTGGGGCTCTGGAGGCATCCATACCCTTACGCTGTCTGCGTATAAACCCTTCTGTCCCCATCTCCCTTCTACAAACTGAAGGGGAAGGGAGCCGTTTACAAGAATCTCGCTATAGCTATAGAAGTTTCTGAAACACCAAATGAAGGCTTTTCTTTTGTCTAAAGGAGTTGCTACTTCTTTCTTCCTCAACTGGTGATAACTTGTGAATTCGTTCAACTGAATCAAGTGTGAGGGAAAGACAATTTGCTGTCCCAGAAAGCCTGCATGCAAGCAGGGTGTTTCTGTGCTTTTAGCCTCCTGGTCTCCACTAAAACTGCTTTTGTTTTGTTTTGGTTTTTTTAAGAAATTATGCTTCTGAATTTTGATGTCAGGGTATACCTTGGCTTATACACAGTGAGTTCAGTTTGAAAGCTGGCTAAGGGGGAGAAGAATTTGTCCCCTTAAGTTAAATGATTATTTTAGTGAGAGAAAAGGTAAGCTCACATTTACCCACAAATATAAAAATGCTCTAGATGTATATTGCCTGTCCCTGTGCAAACTGTTAATTTAAAGCTTCCATTTTCAAAACAGCTGTGATGGGGTTCAGGGATCTCAAATAACAGGTTTACCCAAACCCATCTGAGTTGGGGTGTCATCTTTGCTCTTCTGCATCACTCATGTGGTTGTGTATGGAGCTGACAGTGGAAATCTTTCATCATCTCGGCACTGAGGTTTCCTTTTATCCCTGCTACTCCTTGTCTGACACAAAATGGTAATGTGGCATTAGGGGTTTGTTGGAAGGGAGTTTATTCTTACACCTGCTCACTGAGATAAAATAAGAGATCGGAACTATGTGAATTGCTGTCTCACAATGGAAAGACACACGCACAAGCAAGAGTACCTAAGAATACTTACACGCAAAGACAATTCTGTGTATTCGCCAAGTGAATCTCTTTGCAAAGTCAGAGAAGACATCATAAACAAATATGTCAAGACATTTGCTCTCTCCTTCTGTGCCTGGGGATGATCCCCATTAATTTCTTTAGTTTAGCCTCTCCTGTCACAGCTCCAGTGCATGTAAGATTTCTCTTGCTGTCTGCTACCGCTACCCCTTTACTACTGCGCACAGAGGCTAAAGTTTGTTCTCACCCGAAAAGGCAGGCAGATAAAGCCCATGTACTCCAATGATAAATTTTATCTGAATTATTCAGACTCTCAGTGCACATGGTGCCACGCTGCAAAGTTTATGCTGATACCAAAAAAGAATTTCAAACCACTGAATATTGAAGTAAAATTCACAAATCTCTCCTGGAGAGACTGGGTTGGCAGTAAAAATACCAAAACCGAGCAGTGCAGCTGTAACTAGAAGGAAAGTGCTGGGGGATCTGTGATAGGTGCTGTTAATGTCGGAGGGCACGGCTTGCATTAGTTTGCTAGGGTCACCAGGTCAGAGAACTGTAGGATAAAAAAATGGAAATTTCAGCGTCAGCCTCCGATACACTTCTCAAGCGAGAAAGAAGTCCATAGAGCAAAATCAGCATAGAGCAAATCGGTGCTGCCCCCGTGAGCTGGTGGTGAAGCCATCACAGCCAGCAGATGTGGCAAAAGTCTTGTGAACAACATCAGCACAGACTTTGGCTCAGCCCTTCCAAGAGACATCAGAGTGGCCCTGGCACTGACCATATGGACAGCATCTTCCCAGCCATCTTCAAGATGCTATGGGCAGGATGCAGTGGCCTAAATACAGGTGCCCAAAGTCCTCTGAGACACCTTGGTGTGTCCACAGCAATAGCGTGGGGCTGATGGAGAAGACATGGCACTGCTGGGAGACCCTCACCTTCCTGCAGCAGCAGTTGGAATCCAGGTGGGGTACTGGAGATTGTACTAGACACCCATATTTAGGCCACTTAATCTTGCTGGGGGGGAGATTCGATTCTGGATGAGAACACCTAAATTCAGGCATCAACATGGAAGTTCAGTTCACTCCAGTCCACGGAGATATATTCTGTATAGTCAATGAATCTAGAAATGATTAATCTCTCTAAAACCAGGATTCAGTTGCCTAAAAGCAGATGTCTAATGCTATTTTAGGTGTTGTAGACTATGCTGGTTGGCATCCTGTTGCTGCACCAAAAAGAACACGGGCTTCCTCCGTCTTGCGTCATGGCTGCCAGCCCCGTGCAGATGTCTCATCTGCCCTGGAGTATCAAATGGCAGGAGGAGCCAACATTAAGGGAACTGAAGACCATGCGTGCTGGTAGGGCATCTGAATCACCCTCCAGCCTCCCTTGACCGCATCAGTCAGATCTCTGCTGATTATAGTAGGAGCCAAGATACTAAATTTTAAGAGAAGATATAAGCCTGACACCCCAAAATAAAGCTATCATCTCCCTCACAAAATCGCAAGACATGGGACTCTGAAAGCCCCTTTTTGTCCATAGTTAGATGATTTATGAGTGCAACTCTCTCTGTGTCACCGTTCTCTTACCTCCCAAAACAGTGGTCCAGCTTACAGGCTGATGGTTATTTTTAAGTCAGTTTTTTGCAGTCCCTCCTGTTCTAACTGTACCCCCAGTACGAAGAGGGCTTGAACCATCCTTTATTACCTCAAGAAGGGTGTCATAGCAGACGTTCAACCAGGCAGTCAGCAGCAAAGTATGATGTGAGGCAAGGGGTAGACTTAAATTTAGGTCTTCCCCTTGCAAGGTGAAACAGATGGGGAAGCATCTCTGGGAAATCCACCACGTCTTGTGCTTGGACAAAAGCACTTGGATTTGACTAATTGTAACTATGGCCAGCGGCTGACAAGATGGGAGATTTTACTATGGAAACAGAGCTACAGGGTGGATTTTGCCAGAACCAAGTGGCAGCTTAGGGTGGAATTCACAAGACACACATTTTGGACTTAGCTGCCCAAGTGGGGCTTACAATTGCCATTTGTGATTTAGACTTTTCTTCTGTCTGTGTCAAGCCTTGGGAGAAGTAAGAGGTAAAATGGGATGGAAAGTATGTCCTCTCAATCAGTAAGTTGAAAAGGATTCTCTTCCCAATAGGAAAACATTCTTTCCTCTAATTTCTCTTCTTGGGGAAGATATCTAGGTAAACTTAGACAGGTTTAAGAGCTACAGAAAAATCTTTATAATTAATATTGTTGGTTTTAATTTTGACTATTAACTAGAAGCTGTACTTGCTATCCGTGTAATAGTCTAACCGTCGTGTAGCATAATTTCATAAAAGTCTCAGAAAATTGGGTTGAAATTGCTTGTAGAAGGCCATTCTTCCAGCCCAAGTCAGGAGCAAAGATAGGTAAAGCACTCCTGGCAGATGTTTGTTTGCTCTTCAAGACCACCAAAGAGAGGCAGTCTTCATTTTACTGAGGTCTGTGACGAGCAGTGGATTGCAGATGCAGGTGCAAGGCTGAGAGGAGGTTTGCACGGTTTGTTTTTGACCAGGCTCTGGTTGAAGCTCCAAGTCAGAAGATCACTCAGCTGTAGCACAGTCATTAAGGACATTCCAAATCCCATGAAATCCAGTAAAATTAAATTGAAAAATATACGTAAGCGCTTTGCTGAATGACAACTCCAAACGTGCTTGAGCATGAGCTGGAATTACTTGCCACCTTACTGTATCACTTGGTGCCTCGCTAGACTGAGACTTACATGGTAAGAAGTCACTCCAACCCCTTATGAGCCAACAATTTTCACAGGGAGCAGTAACTGTTGAGTGTCCTCTGAGTTAAACTGTGCTTCTTAGTGAGATTACAGGGAAAAATGCTCATTTAAAGAGAATTAATAGCATAGGTAGGCAGATACACTATCCTACTCCCACCCCCCCATAAATTTGAAAACTATTTCTAAAGTGGAAAGTTGATGTGTCACCCACTGGTGCAGACATCTGTGGTGACAGAGGACCACATGGAAGGTAACTCCGCTTTGGCATGTTTTTTTTTCCAAATTGCATCAGTCCGAAGACCAGACAAGAATGTACTCACCCTGCAAACCTGGAATGAGATCCTGCAAATGAAGCTATATCCAGCAAAGTTTTATAGACTCAGAATTATCTCCAGCATCTGTGCAGGAAACATGAGAAAGGACATTCTCTCTCCGTGGTTTATGATGTTGCTAATGAGGGTAAGGTTGCCTCCACTCCCTCTTGTCAAGTCCCCCATGCACACTCAAGCTATTCCATCGTTTCAAGCCCTCCCCTTCAACACCGAACTGCTAAACGCTCTTTTCGAAAGTCTACCACCTAACAACAGGTTGGATGTACTGTAGTACACTTCTAAATGCAAGAAGACTTGTCTAAGAGCGTTCTCTGTGGCATCTGCTACTCTTCTTCTGAATAAAACCATATCACTGGTTTCTGTGTTGTCTGACTATAAAATAATTTCTCTGCTACTCGACTGATGGGAGAATTTGGGACGAGTTATTCATTGCCTTAGTCCTTGGTGATAAAATGCGTCTTCAAAAAAGCAACACTGGCGTGACTCTCTCAAGCATGGTAGCTGTTATCCGGAACCAGGACAGCCATAGCCAAAGCCACCAGACTCAACTGGAAGTAGCCAAAGCAGCATAAAAACACCTTTCTTTTTTTTTTCCCCCAAATGTTTTACCAAAATAAATATAGCCTCAGTTGAAGAGGACAATTTCTGCGAACATATTATTTAACTCACAGTGTTTTAAAGGTTTACTTCTGCACTTCTAATTTAACATCTGGCTATGCTGCTCTGAATAGAAGACCTGCGTCTATGCTCAGAAGCTCTTTTAATAAGGATCTTCGATTTTTTGGTTGTAAATTACAGCTCACAAAACATCAAAAGTCTTATTTGCTACTAAGCAATATGTAATAAACAACAGAGGAAAAACATGCATATGGCTAAGCTTATCTTTTTCCTTAGATTCACCAGTGAGCAATTGTGACCTATTATTTAGGAGAATGCCTTGCCAGTGTTTGCTAATGACTCTTCCTAACAGTAACAGATATCCTGGATGGTCCAACAAATTGTAAGTCAATCTTCAGGTTCAGTGCAAGGCAATATCCTGAAAGAAAAATGACTTGGACAGTTTGTGATCAGCAACTTGAATTACAGCCGTGGTACTCCAAGCATCACACCGGTTCATTTAAGAAGCATGACCACATGTTTGCAAAGTGAGGACCGGTTTCTTATTTCATTGCAGAAGCCAAGTTAGAAAACATAAAGAGAGCATGATAGCAACAGCCTGCCTGATCCAGAGGAGGAAAGATCAGAAACTAACTGTTAAGTATAAGAGGAATATAATGATATATATGTATAATGTTTTACATAATGTATATAATACTAATTATAACATTGGGCTGATGATTGTTTAATAAGAGAGCTTCTGTGCTTGTTCCATTGCTCCAGTCTCTGAATACAAATGTGGTATTTGTTTTTTCCATTGTGAGTACCAGTTCTTACCAATTCATTGAAAACTTATTTAAATAAATTTAATATTAAATAATCAATATTTAAATAAATTAATTGTGTCCCCTGTCTCCAGAAAGGTCCCTTTGGTATAATTTGGTCTCTGCAGCATTGCTGAAAGGTGGGACAGAAGAGAAGCAAAGGCCAGGGGCTGCCTCCCTTTGCATCCCTGTTGGTGGTATGAAGGATGAGGCCAGGACCCTGCAGGCTCTGCCCTTGCTGCCAGAGCTGACCTTGGCTGAGCACGTGGGGTTAACCCGAATGGTGCCCAGCACGTGCAGGGAGAACCTGCTCTGGTTATTACTCTGGAGGAACAATGATGGGAGCGGAATGCAAAGCGACAGGGCTTTTGGCAGAGCCAAAATAAATTAGGAAAAAGCACTTAGAAAATCCTTCCTCCATCACCCCTCAGCAGACAAGGCAGGTTTGGGCAGGGGCACACCTGGACGGGGATTGAGCCAGCTAACACAAACCTTGTGGCATGTGCCAGGTGAGGAGCTGCCCAAGCGCTGCAGAGGGAGAGGTGAGCTTTCCTGGTCCTGGTCTCCAGCCACGCCACCCACAGCCAGACTGGATACTTCTGACCTGTTGTCTTCAAGGCCTAATTAGGTCAGGCTTAGTTTCCAATGAGCCCCGAGACCCTCCTGAGTCAAGCATCACAACATCAATCACTCGATCCTAGATCTGACCTCCAACCCTCCATGGGGCGAGAGGGAACAGCCTGCACAGGCACCTGAGCTAGTTCCCAGGAGCTCTCCAGGAGGGGAGGCCACCAGCAAGCTGGGGTTCACAGGGAGCTTGGCATCATAGAACCCACCTGCTCACCCCCCTCCACATCAAGAAGTAGACAAACTTGGTACAGCCACACAGCAGCTCCCGCTTACTGGAAGTAGGACGTTTTGTGGTGAAGGAGGAAGAAGAGGAACAGCATTCTTGCTTCCATGCACCATGCTGTGCTGGCACGGAGGCTCCCACCCTGCCAAGAGTCTTGCAGTGGACTCGCTTAAATCAATTCAACGAGGTACTCACACACCAGGAATGAAGCCTGTGTTTTGAGGGCTTGTCCTTGGCAGGAGAGCTGCAGCCGCCCCTTCCCGAGCCAGGTTCAGGAGTACCCAGATCCAGTGTATTTGCATTGTACAGGGACAGCAATACAGAAGTTGAGAGGTCACCTCTCTCAACCTTTTTTGTCCCATCCTCCTCCCTACCTTGCTGTGTTTCCAGGACACTCTCCTCACTTCTTGGCTAGAAAAGTCCACTGGCACGGTTTTACATGAGCAAAGGCTCCTTTCACAGAAAGAGGAGCTTTTCTAATCTTGTCCTCTCCCTGCTTTAAAGACATTTAAATACATTTAGACCTCTGACCAGGTGCCTAATTAGTTGTTGTGGCTATTACAGCATTTCTAGTTCAAGAGGACAGCAAGTAACTCAGGCTGTCTTTTCTGCTGGCCTGTTGGACCATGGGGAGAAGCAGTCACACCACCTCACCCAGGTACCTCTGTCAGGTGGCTTGAGAATCCAGGCACCAGGATTATTGGTTCCCTATGAGAAGGGAACTGTGGCTCCCTGATAGAAAGCCATGACCAAGAACTAGTCAAAATGTAATTAAAACACATCTGAGAAGTGCCCAAGTGCACTACTTACTGCATCCACAATGTAACTTGGCCTCAGTAGACCAGGGACTCTGGCCTTCCCAAGCCTGCTGAACTGGTACCTAGGCAATTGTGTTATTTATTTTCACCTTTCTATTGTCAGTTACTTTCTCTTACTGACTCAAGTAGTGTTGAGTTTTCCAGAGTGGGGACCATGTCTGCTTGCCTGTAAAGCACTCAGTAGAGTGATCTTTCCACAGCTGGGTGTCCTTTCATCCCATGCAGTTGCAGATGTCCCATCTGGACAGGGATTTCAGCTCCTCCTTCAGACACAGGGAAGGAGAATAGGGAGGAGGTTAATCCTTTTAATTAGTGAATTTAATATACATGTGCTGTAGCATCTCTGATTCAAAGCCACCTAGTGCAATGGCACACGTTTGTGCTGGAATGGCAACACAGTCCTGTTACAACAAAGTTCACTGTACAAACTAGGCTTCCTAATTCAATGATTTTATTTCATTAAGCCAGCACCCCAAATTCTAATTCTATAAATTCACAGCGGCACAGATCTGGCTTATCACTTGGGCATGAGTAGCTCTAAGCATCAAGTAATGCATGCCATGCTCAAGTTATGGACATGCTTAGGAGCTTATGTTTGACCTTGGTCGCCAGCAGCAAATGCCTTTGGATCTGATGTGGATGTGATGTAGTTGTAAGTAATCTCTCCTTCAGTTAAATGTGGTCTGGAAAGCAGCTGTTTAATAAGCTGCAGATGCATTTAGGGGTCTTCATATTTAAGATTATTTCTTATTTTAAAAGAGCCTGGGAGTGTTTATTTCTATCAGAGGGTGCAACTCTTCACAAGTAATTATTCTTGTATCCCGGAGCTTCCCGGCCTCCCTCAGCAATTTTTCCTAAAAGCCTTTGACTTTACTGTATAGAAGGATCCTGAAAGTGTTAGGAATAATCTGTTCCCTTACCTTAATGCAGTTAAGACGTATCACCCACCTGGAACAGCCCCGCTGCCCCATTCAATGCTTCTGACTATACATACACCAAAGAGGAATTAAGTTTAGGTTGAAATATGTATATCCATATGTGTGTACATGGACTCTACACACATAGATGCATACACATGTTTCTTAAAAAAAAGACCTCACAAAGCCTGTGACATACGCCTGTTTCAAAACACACAGTGAGCTTTTTGAACCCAGGTGAACATGTCTTGCTTCAAGCACACCTGAACTCATCTGGACCTTTAACTCTGCAGCTGGATCCCTGCGGCACCGGGAAATACACTGAAGCTGGACACCTGACAGGGCCAGGCGCCGTCAGGCCAGCGCTCCCCTGTTCTGCTCCCCACACCTCCGAGGAAATACCCTGGCATGGTCCTTCCCTGGGAAACTGAAACCTGAAGTCCGGAGCACTCGTTACAGCCCTGCCGTTGCCTCTACTACGGATCCGCCAGGATGGTGCCAGAGTGTCGCCTCTGAAATCTGTCATAGTGTCAGAGCTGTTAACATCCAGTTACAGGAAAAAATAAGCTCTGCAACCAAGGGAAAAATTGATGCTGCCTTTCTGTAAGCTGGGAGATTTTTATTCCTGGGAGAGAGGGGATTTTTGTCAAGTATGAAAGAAATAAAAGTACTGTGAGATGTGTTTCCATTGAATATAAAACAAGGGCTTCTTTTAATGTGTAGCTATTCTTCCAAAGTACAAGGGACGTTACACACAGAAAGATTTTGCTAATGTATGAGAGTGTGGAAATTAAACTGCCTAGCCCTATCAAAGACTAAAGGTATCTTGATCAACATCTGAGACCTCCCAAAGTTTTGGAAACACAATTTACCTTTCTCCAGTTTTATTCTGTTCATTTTACATGTCCATTGGCATGGGTTTTTATGCTTGTGGTTTCCAGGGTCCATGATGAGCTATTATGTGAGTTAAAAGGGCTGATGCAGAGAATGGCACCAGCCATTACCCTCTGCACATCAGTATTTAGGATCCTCCTGCCTCTGTGGGGATTAGGTTACTGGTGAGCGAGAAGGCCTTCACAGTCAAAAATACCCTGGGGACAGTCCACTTTCCAACTTTCCATAATAAGCAGCAATGAAAGAAAATCTGCCCTGTGCACCCACAGGCAGAGCTGCTCTCTTCACACTCTCAGACAGGTTTGGGGTGTCTCTGCCTCGGCGAGCTGTGGTTCCTTCCCTCACCCCAGGAGGAACTGGGAGATGCCCTGCCTCAAGACACGCTCCCTGTGTGCCACCCAAGGGTGACAGAGGTTGTGCTGTCCCTTTGCAGCTACAGCAATGAGACAGCAAAATGCTACCTGTGGGGCCAGGCTGCTCCTACTGCTCTCTCCCACTCCTGTCACCCCACAGCGAGCTGATGCAGGAAACAGAGTGGGCAGGAAACTAACACTATAGGGGCAAAACAGGGAATAATTTTCTCTAGCTTTTTGCCTGTTCAGTTCCCTGAATGCAGCAAGCTTTGTACGGGAGCATTGTAAAGCAACTCACTGAAAGAATACAGGAGAGAGTGGGAGAAGGGCTCCACAGACACTGATGGAGGAAGGAGCGAAGTTAAAGGGAGTAAAACCTCACTGGTCCACCTTCCAATGGGACGTGGACATCTTGTCTCATAGCAGGGGCTGAACTACATGCTTGTGACTTCTGCCAGTCAGAAGAAAATGGAAACAAGATGAAAATTCGAAGACTTGCTTCAGCAGCTGGAAGTCCAGCCCTCCTCATGGCCCCTCTCGCTGCCCGGTCCCCAGGAGGGTGCAGGCAGAGCATCCTTCCTCTCCAGTGACCGAAACAAAGAGAAAACCAGCCATCATCTCTTCCTCCACTGCCCATCCCGGAGGCTCCTAGGCATGCCGGGACTGTCTCCTGCCAACAAGAGGTTTGTCACCTCTCCTGACCGACCGGTAATGGTACTTGGGGCTGCTGAGGACAAGACAGTGGTGCTCACTTGCCCACAAAAGGACAGTCCATCCAGAGAACAGGAGCTGTGAGGCACGATCCAGTCACGCTTTTGTGGTTACCTCTCCGCTGCCTGGGGGAACACATAGGCATAGCTCTGATGGAGGTCACAGAATCATAGAAATGTTTAGGCTGCAAAGGACCTTAAAGATCATCTAGTTCCAACTCCCCCGCCATGGGGACACCTCCCACTAGACCAGATTCCTCAAAGCCTAATCCAACCTGGCCTTGAACACCTCCAGGGATGGGACTTCCACAATTTCCCTGGGCAACCTGTTCCAGTGCCTCACTACCCTCACAATAACGAATTTCTTCCTGAGATCTAATCTAAATCTACCCTCTTCCAGTTTGAAGCCACTACCCCTTGTCCTATCACTACATGCCCTTGTAAAAAGTCCCTCTCCAGATTTCTTGTAGGCCCCTTTCAGATACTAGAAGGCTGCTATAAGGTCTCCCCGGAGCCTTCTCTTCTCCAGGCTGAACAACCCCAACTCTCTCAGCCTGTCCTCATAGCAGAGGTGCTCTAGCCCTCTGATCATCTTCGTGGCCCTCCTCTGGACCTGCTCCAACAGGTCTGTGTCCTTCTTATGCTGGGGGCTCCAGAGCTGGACACAGTATTCCAGGTGGGGTCTCACAAAAGTGGGAGTAGAGGGGCAGAATCACCTCATGCTTTTGGCAATCTCCTCCACAACCGTTCCCAGCACTGCTTTCCTTGCCCTTCCTGCAGGCACCCAGCAATTTATTGATCATATCCGGCATCATTTCGAAGCCTACCACTCTGCTGAGGCAGGCAGCCTGAAACTACCGTTTAGGACATGGTGGGAGGCTCTTCCAGAGATAGACTTTGCAAGCAGCTGGGGAAGTGGGCCCTGAGAAGAGCTTTGTGCTATACTCAGACCTCTCCTGTCTCAAACACGGCTTCAGACGTGGTTTCGTACTAACAGAGTGAACTCCCTGACCTGCTGATAGAGCTGCCTTATGCAACATACCTACAAATGCTACATATATCAAGGATGGGCTTTAGAAGCATATCTAAAAAATTGTGTTCCCTTGGGAAAAATTGATCTTGCAGCATCTGAATGCTGAAAGCGAGGAGGACACTGCCACTGATACATGCAGCCCTACCCAGATGTAGGTATGTTCCGAGGTTACTCATAAACCCTGTGGTGCACATGGAGAGGTGCTGCCTCCACCTTCACAGCATTAACCACGCATATTCTGCCTAAGCCTCACACCAGATGCCTTTCCCTTGCACAAAGACTTACTTATTTTTATATTGCTGACTGATCCCAAAGGACCGGGATGTCAGGGAGATACTCAATACGTTTCTGCCCCGTGGATGCGCCTTCAAGCTCATTACCCTAAGCACTGGTGGCTAGCTTCCTGCAGCAGCATGGCGTTCAGTCTAGGCTTCAAATCCTACTCCACAAATTAACAAAACAGCTCAAACTGAGCTCCATGCCGCAATGCTTTACTGGTTTGATGCTACCAACCTAGAAGTGTTGTTGATGGGCTTATCTGAAATGAGGGCACTACAGACATACCTCAGGCTGTTTTCACAGCACTGCTGCTCTTTCCCTTCTGACAGGTATTTTGATGGGGATTTCTGCCATCGGGGGAATATCTGGAGAAGAATTTTCTGAAGGGAGCAGCTGACCAGCAAGGGATCCAGCTACCCTCAAAGATGTCATGTGAGATTTTTCACAGGATGCCAGAGAGGGCACGGAAATCTGCAAGATCACAGGTTTTCCAGGCATAGATTCCCCGTCACCCTACCTGTAACTATTAACACAAGCATTACTTCACAGTGAATGAACTCTACCCACTCCCCTTGTAGAGACGTGGCATGAGGCTCCTGCAACATTTAATACTATTTAAGCTCTCAAAATAGGGCTTTAACGAGGCTTAAATGCTGAGTTTATGCTGGACCTTCCAGAAGGAAAGTTCATTTCAGCCTGCAGGCCTAGTATTCGTGAACCTGAAAGCAACTCTGGTATAAATAAATTTTTAAAAAGTGCCGTTTTACATGTGCATGAGCACATCTGCATATTTTTGTGGGTATTCCCATGTGCTGTTATTTGAAAATGCACACCATGAAGTTTCTGGCCAAAGATAGGAAGACCTGGGGTTTTTTTTCTGCTATATTTTATTGTCTGCAATAAGCACAACATTAGCACTGCAAATGAAGAACGAGAAGCTCCAGGACTGTGAACGTAGCCCACTGATGTATAAATATTGCAAGTCTTCATTGCAAGTCTCCATCTGCACCCATAGTGCACTGGACAGAGTGTTACCAATGATCCCTGCGGTCCCTTGAGGCTCAAGATGCTCTAACCAGTCCTTGTGGCTTGGAAAATCCTTTTATCAATTGCCTGCAGGTTAGTCAAAAGACTTGCTGTCATATAATTGGTGTAATAAATGTATATGTATGTTTCAAAGATGCAGTCTTATTTTTACAGCTGCTTTGGGACTGGGAGAAGTAAACTGTGAAATGGAATGCTTTTTTCATTAATATTTCTGTCATTCTCTTCCCTTGCTTTTCTCAGCAGTTTCTTACTATCTCTAAGATGCAGAAGGAGGAAGCCTACGCTTACCATGCTCCTGCAGTTCTGGCTAGAACAGGAACTTGGTAGGTTCCAGGAGGACCATGTACTTCAGCGTGCAGAGCCAGCAACAGGCCATCCATATGGATGAACACCTAACTTGAACCAGCTTTACCAGCACGACTACAGCTTTGGTGGCTTCAGTGCTCCTGCTGCTGAACCAATATCCCATGGTATGTGCAGGTATAGCACAGGCCAAGCTGCCTGCACTTAGTATGAGAAACAGTTAGCACAAGTAACACATGACTAAACCTTCCTCAAGTTGATTAAAAAAAAAAAAAAACAACTGCTACTGGATGATTTAAGGTTCTCTGAGAAGAACAGAATGAAAGAAAGAAGGAAAAATTGAGAAAGTGTCCTTGGAAAGGTAAAGAAAGGGATGTAACTGCTGAAGGAGAAAAAGCAACATATTTGAGGTATTACCAGCCTCAAACAATAAACTAGAAAACTTGTAAAAGGTGGTCAGAACAAGAACGCATAAGCACAGGAACTTAAAGGAGTCACTCTTCATGAAACTGTGAAGTCTCTGTCTTCAGGTTCCCTGGAGTCTCTTGGGAGTTCAGCCAGCGGGCTGGTGATGAGACCTCAGCAGTGTCTGCAACTCACAGCTCTGTTTCAAACAGTTTTGAGTGTATCCAGTAGAGCAGGCTGGCAGAAGAGACAACTACCAACTATCCAGTTTCACCACTTTGGTAACAAACAACTTTGGGACATACCTGAGAGATGACAATGTGGCATTTCTGACCACTCTGCTACCCCGAAATGTGGAGGTGGGTCTGCAAGAGTCGAAGAATGGTAGAGCTGCAGAAAACAAACTCTTCTCTAGAATCCTCCACTGAACCAAACCAGAAAGAGGACAGAGAGAAAACAGTCCAGGAAAGAGAAGGCCTCAAAATAGCATGTAATATCCTTCAACTTCTTCCTGATGGATTCACCTGTAGTTACCTGAGAGCTCTGCTTGGTCTCAAGCCAGCACAATCTGCTCAGGCCAAGCCCCTTGGGGTACCTGCACACTTCCAGACTGCAGAAAACTTGCCTGCCCTGGCAAAAGAAAGGAGAAACATTCTTGGGAGTAGTTGAATAAACACAGTATGAAACTGTAAGTGCAGTTCAGTATTAAATATTATGAGACAGTGTCCAGTATTATACTGGCAAGCCCTGACACTAGGACTTTGCACATAAATACTTTGTCATATGAATGTTAAAATAAATATACACTAACCTGCACGGTGTGTGCAAATAGAAAGCAAGCAATTCGGTTCAAAAGAAGATACACAGTTGGTTGCACGCTTCCCCTAAGCAGAGAGTGAGAGGACAAACATCTGATGCTAATGATATTCTTTAATACAGGTATAAACTTCCTGGGATTGAGAGGGCTGAAGGGACTAAACAGATTATCTCTTGTGTTTGTACTGGCAGAGCCTCTTCCTTCTCCTATTTGTGGCTGTGTCAATGCAAACACAATGACTGCTGCCATAATGTGGTCTTAAAAGTTCTCAACAGCTACCAGAGTGAATGTCATACAACGTTGCACTGGCAGGGATAGGACTAGATGACATAGCTGGCTTCCGATTCTCTAATTTCTATGGTCCTAGGAAAATGCCCTGTCGCTTACAAGATACTTAACTGCAGTGATGTCAAAGCATGTACTGAGATACGTTTCTGCTGCATCTCCTTCTGTGGGTTCCCACTAATATATATTAAAAAATTTTAAGAATTTTAATAGATTAATGCAGTAATGCAAAACTGATGCAAAACCATTATTTTCTTCCAATTCTTATTTGACAAGTCAACTGACCGATCTCAGCAATCAACTGAACTGACCTCCTTCTTTGCTGATACAAATCCATACCTGACTTCTGGTTTAGACAGGGTACAGATCATGTGAGGGCCTATAATCTCAGCCCAGCATTTAGACAAGGCCAAAAGCTCAAAGTGAACCGAGCATCCAAGAGAACGATAAGTTAATAAACACAGTTGGCCACATAAGACTGATTTGGCCACAGTACAAGACCGGGCTAAATCTGATCTTGATCCAAACTGAGGGCTGATAGATCTCCCTTAATCTGGAAGTGATTAATTTTCTTAAAGGTCAAAATCCTAAACTCACTGCCCAGAAACGCTGCAGTCATTCCCTTCAGAAAATGAAAATAAAAAAAGCCAACCCACAAAACCCAAACCAAAACAAACCTACAGGGAGCAAATATTCCCTTTCGAGCATATAAAATCGCTGCTTTCAGTCCTTCCAGTTAAACCACAAAACAAATAGCACCACAAATTCCATCCTGCAGATGATCTTTCCCTAGGTCCCCTTTTCATCACCCCTTTCACTAGCTCTGCCCCTGTCCATCACACTATAAAGCACAAGGCCAAAATCCCGCTGTGTGCACCGGTACAAGCTGGCATAGGCGTGATGCCATTTGCCAAGCCTGCCTCCTTCTGACTTTATCACCAACTTGCCTCTTGACTCCAGGGGTGGTGCGCCTGATGTCATTGCTCAGACATCCTCAGTCTGATTTGCTGCCATTGGCAAAGACCTATGAATTCCCTATGGAAACGAGTCCTCCAGCTTCTGAGTGTAATGTTACTATCCTTAGCGTTTTCCCAGAAGCATAAAGTGCAATGAACCTTTTTTTGTGGTTGTTTTTCAGCTAATGGGATTAACTGTGGAACAGACATGTGAGAGACCAATCTTCAAAGTAAACGACTGGGCTTTCCTTGCCGAAGTAACCAGGTGATCAAGGCAAGGCTGCATGTCCAAAAGTTCAAAGGTTAAAACAGGGATGACCAGTCCCACATAAATAAAAGTCGTGTGATGCTACAGGATCTTTGAAGTACTTGCCGTGCATGAAGTCCTGTGCTTCATCTTTCTTCTAAACTTATTCGTGTCATATAATCTATTGATTGACAAGTGCTGAGGAAAAGAAGTGCCAAATACGTCTGGGCCTAAAACCTGTCATGTGGACTCCAGTAATTTGTTGCCCTTGCAGCACCTCATGGAAGATTTTCCACTTGGCACTAAATGAATCCTTGTAAAAGGCAGATTTTGTAACATGCAACCCGTAACTCCCAAGTGGACGTCAGGATACCTGACATGGTTAGCTTCACATAGCAAGAAGCTCAGAGAAGAAACAGGTCAGGACACATTTAATGGTGTATCAGAGAAGCTTTTATGAGTCTCAGCTTTATTTAAAATCTGGATTTTAAATGAGCCACATGTACAATGTGTTACTACCTGCACCATTCCCAAATCTTCTCTTCCAGCCTATCAAAGTCTTTGCAATGGCTGTAAGGACCACTGCTGTACAGTATTATAACAGCTTTGAACCATTAGCTTCAGCTGAATGACAGCTGACTGACCCCAGCATGAGAAAAAAACCAGCATAGTCAGGGCAGGTCTTTCAGCCTTATTCAAAAAGCATTCTTAGTTTGGTCACCATGTAATATTCAATCTTCTATGCACATTTTTCATAAATTTTGCAACCAAAACTACAGAGCACAATGGGTAGCGGTCACTGACACCATACTTAACCATTGCTTTTCAGGTAGCTATAAAACATGTGAAGCACACTTCTAAGAACTGAGGTGGCAGTACAGCTGATCAGGATTGCAAGCTCCTGGACAACATTGTTTCTGGCTGGCCTTTCCTTGGGAGGGAGACTGTGGAAAAGAGAGGAGGGTGCATGTAGAACAAGCTGAGGTGGAAAAAAAATACAGTATACAGAAAGTGGGGAGCTTCTGCTCAGTTGAGGGAGTATGGATACAAGGAGAAGGGTAAGGGAAAGGCTTTTCAGATAGTGATGCGGCTGGGAACACAGGAGGGCTGTAAGGCAGGACATCGTCTCTGCACGATTGATTTCTCCTACGCTCAGAAGAGCAGGTCTTGTAAACAAAGAGATTTGCGTCAAACATACTTGACTCCAAGACAAATGTCGTCGCTCCAGATATGCTCAGATTGGTTTTAGATATGGCACTAAATGCAAGACTTCAAGAATGCCCACCTACTTGGATTACCAAGTGCAGCAAGATGCTAACTCCTGAAAGCACTGACGCATGGAGCACATGCACTGAGATGAATCCACTAGTTTGCCGAGTATTGTGTTCAGTTTTGGGCACCACAGTATAGGCGGGACATTGAGGTGCTGGAGTGTGTCCAGAGAAGGGCAACAAAGCTGATGAGGGGTTTGGAGAACATGTCTTATGAGGAGCGGCTAAAGGAATCGGGATTGTTTAGTCTGGAGAAGAGAAGGCTGAGGGGAGACCTTATTGCTCTCTACAGCTACCTGAACGGAGGTTGTAGTGAGATGGGAGCTGATCTCTTCTCCCAAGTAACTAGCGATAGGACAAGAGGAAACGGGTTCAAGTTGCGCCAGGGGAGGTTTAGGCTGGACATTAGGAAAAAATTTTTCACTGAAATAGTTATCAAACAGTGGAACAGGCTGCCCAGGGAGGTGGTTGAGTCACCATCCCTAGAAGTGTTTAAAAGTCGTGTAGATGTGGTGCTTAGAGACATGGTTTAGTGGCAGACCTGGCAGAGTAGGGTCAATGGTTGGACTGGATGATCTTAAAGGTCTTTTCCAACGTAAACGATTCTATGATTCTATTGGAACAGAAGAATAAATCAAAGAGAGTTCCACATGCTTCTTTCTGGAGCTTATTATGTTTAGAAATACCTTGGGTTACAGAGTAGATAATGTACTTCTTTTAAATGTACAGGTGACAAGCTGAGAGAGATTGCTGGAATGCTCTGGAGAACAGGGTTAGAAGGCAAACATCTGCATAAATGAAAGAAATTAACTTGGGCGAATGATAACTGAGGAAGGTACGACAGACATCTGCAGAGCTTCAGGGTTACTCTGCAGTTGCCCATGCTCTGACAACTTACAGATAATCAAAGGGCTTCATTTTCTAATTTGTGTGAATCTGGTGAGTTAAAGAGTAAAGAGAGGTACAATGTCATTTTCTGCATCTTAGAATGAATCAATTTATTAATGGAAGTGAAAAGGGCCCAGAAGCTTGCAACAAAATGCAAAATGTACCGAGTTTCCATATTTAGGGGCTGTGACATGGTGTTTATAATTATAAATAGCAATAATCTCCAGATAAGTAATGCACTTGGGTGACTGATGACATGACGGCAGAGGGTATCAGTTTTTTGGACTGAGAATTAAATGTTAATGGGTCTCAGATCTTAACACAATGTTCACAATAAAGGTAATCTTAGAAGCAGCAATAATGTTCTTTACCATCCCTAACCATGCTAATCTTTTGAAGAAGCAACAGATAGAAACAGGGTGATTCAGAGCTGAAACATACATGGAATTGAGTTCAGCATTCAAAGATTGTACAAACACGCCAAAACTATTAATTCTTCCCTTGCAGCAGTGGGAGCAGAAAGGTTTGTTCCACTGGCTCCTGGCCAGGTCACTTCCCCGTCAGCCAAGGGGAGAGAATAGCCAGACTGACCTCCTGCCAGCAGTCCTCTGTGCAGTCCCAGCGCACGAATGAATTGTAACAGCTGCCACTGGAAAACAAAGTGGTTGCATTTATCAAGAACAATGAGGGAATACAAAATCTCTACCAAAGACCCTGAGAAATGTATAGCATCCAAAAGCTGCCATGCAGAAGCACGTGTTATGATGACACCTTCCTTAATTAAAGTAAGGACCTTCCATTTAGCACCACAATTACAAAGGCAGAAATGTTGCCAAAGAGTCTCGTGCAGTTCGAAAGGGAAAATTTTTATGCATTGCATATTTGTTATCTGATGTCATCTGTGCTCCCAAAGTTTGTGACCAATATAATGCTACAAAAGACACCAGTTCTCTGTATGTGTCATAGTTTCATAAAAGTCTGTCTCTAACAAGTACACATTACACTAAGTGTGTTACTGATATACTACAGTCTTAATAGGCTAGTTAATGACAGATGGACAGAAGAAAGCTGAGATCACAGGAAAAATTACAATAATAAACCAAAGATATTGTTATGAATGTCAAATGAACAAATCACCTACTAAATACATTTTATGAGACTGAACTACAGAATTACCACTAATACAAATGGTTTCAGTTTGGTTTGAGTAATCCACCTTACGACTAGCCTAAGGTCCCAAGGGAAGTTACAGCCAAGACAGTTTCTGACCTCGCGGGCAGTTGACGTCCACATCTGCAGAATGCAAGTATCTGGCTTGCTCCTCCACCCTTCCCAGAGAAAGCTGTGCAATGTGAATGGCCAAGTTCTCCAGCTCATCGTAAAGACATGGGGATTTACACACACCATGCTAAAATCCTCATTTTTCCTGCCCATCACTTCCTTTTCCACGGAGGACCTCAAAATCTTTTCAGACCCTGAAGAAGCATGATACAATAGTTAGAAATTAGTCAGTGTTATGGATATCACTACTTTTTAACTCAGGAAACTATACTGTCTAATAAAATAATAGCTTGCTGATCACTTTCAGAAAATTAGGAAAGGTGCTTTTGATACCTGTGTGCTCAGCACGTGCATGTGTTGCTGTGTATCCACATCCTCAGGAAAAGAAAAAATGAAGGATCTTGTTCAAAAGTCAAGTTCCTAATTTACACTGAGACTTGAACTTTTAAAACAAAAATGTATGTCTCCAGCCTAAAACAAACAAACAAACAATTTTATGGTCTTTTACTAAAAAGTTTAAGAAAAGAAAAAAAAAATTACCTGTTTCTGATCCCATGCCCTTCAGCCTTTAGTTACTTTGCACTGAAATACAGGAAAAAAACCCCATATTGTTTTATACTTCTATAATTATTTTTATACATTTTTCTAAACAAATCTATTCCAACAGAAGATTAGTGGGAAAGGTCATCTCTGTTGTTCCTACTGCGTATAAATCTAAGTCTCTGGTATGAAAAGCTGTATTTATAATCCAAGGAAAAGAACAGGGATTGTCTGATGCGCTACCAAAACTTAACAGGTCCCAAGTTTAGATTGGGGATAATGTCATTCTTTGATAAACAGTCACTGTTTCTTCAAACCCAGCTGTCTTTGGCATATCAAATCTGTCAGAGGTGCTTACAGCAGTGTATAGGTTATTATAACACACAATATATATTCTCATTGGGACATGTCAAAGCACATACCTTCCATAATTTTCATATTTGATGACAAATTTAGATTACTATGCACTATATATTGTTTTCAGAATAAACTTCTATTTCCAGGAGTGATGTAAAGTTAAAGTTACAAAATGATGCCATGTATCTAAGAAACCACGTTTTCTTAGATGTTTAATTAAAAATATTAATTCAGAAGTCCAGAAAATATTTATAATCAGTATTTTCAAAGGTGGGAGCTTAAACTTAGACTCTTAATTCACATTTAAGTATGTGAAGAAAAGCATCATGATTTTCACTGACTCCTGGCAGTGAATATTTCTGGATTTCAGAAGAGTTACTCAGCACACTTGAAAATCAACCAGAATCTACTTAAATGTCCCCCTAAAAATCACAGAAACCTTATTTTGAGTAGCTAGATGTGAGAGTTGCCTTATGTTGCAAAATTAAAAAACAATTCCTTCACATTTAAATCAACAGATTTCATTACATATGCAGAAATTAATGAAAACAGAATTTATCCATCATAAAATATATACCCACGAGCTGGAATCTAATATATATATTTATATCTAAAGTTCCTAGCCTTTGACATATTAGCTATACTTGGGCCACTATAAAAGACCCTTATCTTCCAGAAAGAAAGCTATTGCAGGAAAAGCATGGCAAAAATAGACTGGTCCAATCATATTCCTACGGACCAGAGGACTAAAGAACAACAGAGTCTCTCCTTCCTCCACACATTCCTGCATTCACTTGCATTGCTCAAGACTCTGCGGGGTATTAGCTAGCCTACCTCGAACACTGTGCTTATGCAGAGAAGAGTTTTAAGTATTCAAAGGAGATTGGGGCTAAGAAAATAAACAGAGAAAATAGGAAGTAAACTAGCGGCAGCTTGCTGTATGTGGAAAGCGTAAGAAAATAGTCTTCTGGTGGGAAGGGGTTACACATGGATAGATTTAATGGCATAAATGTTCCTGAAGGACGACTCTGAAAACAGTATGTGAATAAAGCAGGAGAAATACAGCAGATGGACTGGAGAGGGAGGAAAAATTTTAGAAAAAG
Source organism: Burhinus bistriatus (assembly GCA_013397275.1). NCBI lineage: Eukaryota > Metazoa > Chordata > Aves > Charadriiformes > Burhinidae > Burhinus > Burhinus bistriatus. Next base: position 178,214 of record VYXH01002960.1, read on the forward strand.
AGAGAATGCAAAACTCAGACCAAGAAAGAAGCAAAACACCACCAAAAATACCAGAGCACATAAGCATCCATTAAATATAGGAAAGAAAGTCATGAAGAAAAAAGTAGAAAATTAATACGAAGTTTTTCTTAACTCTCTTTCTTCTGTTTTGCATTCCTGGGTTGGGGTTGGGGTTGGGGTTGTAACTGCTTTGGGATAACAAAACCTCTCACTTCCCTTTTGCTAAGTATCTCATTTATAAAGGCTTAATTGGTGTTAAGTATTAATCTGAATAGTGTGATCTCCACCCAAGATAAATTAATCTGGCATTAGTCTGAAGCATTTTCTTTCCCCTAGTCTGCTGGACTCCCTGAATGTGAGCTATGGCTCAAGGAGCTGCCACCTCAACACCATCTGCAGTTCAGCTCCCAGTGAAAGGTGTACAACTCACGCAGGCTGTGCCGGTACCTTTCACTCGGCTTTTGCTTCCGCATCTCGCTTTAGCTCGACATTTTTTAAGCAAGGTAGAAATTTAGACAAATAAAGCTCCCTGTCTTTTTCAGCTTGATTACAGCTGAACTTCTCCACTTCTGTCCTTAACACTTACATTTTACAGTAATAATGCCTGGGCTGGGAAATTGCCTGTGAGGCTGGCAGTCCTCAGACGGCAGGGGTGGTCACTTGAGATAGCGGGTACATCTGAGTTGCCCTGCTGGGTTCACTTCTCACAGGGACGCAGTCTTTAGATCCCAGTGTTTGACAATGTCCAACCAGCAGAGTAATAGCAAGACACTCAAGAGCACACTTATTTTCCAGCAGGTGAACATGTGAAAAATAAGGTGATGGCACCTTCAATCAGCTAAGGAATAGGGTATCCTAATTTATATGAGTTTTATACACTGATAATGGAAGAAGTTCTCTGACTAAATACCTTGCCATAGAGGATTTCGGAAAAAAATATTTTTACGTATCTGTGAAATACTCAATATATAAATACTATAAAGCATTGTTGTAGAATATTGGTGCTGTCTTCCACCAGTTAAAGGCTGTGTTTATTGAACACACTTGGGTTTTTTATTGCACGATAAAGTATAGCCCAGGGAAAAGCTCTATGTTGGTACCTAAAACACTACCATGTAGTCTGTCTCTCCCATTTGTGAATGCCATGTGGATCCAGTGTGCCGACAGGTACCAATCACCTGATGTCATTCTGGACACCCAACTCATAGTAAGGATCATATCTGTACTTCTGGAAGTCAGTGAGAATCTGATTTTCCAAGCAATTGCTATGCAATTGTTTTTATTTCTTCTGAATTACCATTAGCAGTCTGTATTTTCCACATATGGGTGAATAAAAACTATTTACGAGCAGCAGCGTGAACTCTCCATCAGCGCAACTCAGACCTAATTAATTCAGCAACTAAATAACCATCATTTTTTAAATCCCCTCTCTAGTCACTATGATTATCAAGACATTGTTCTTCTTGATAGACCAACAGTTTTTAAAAATATAGCTACTAGACGCCTGACGCCCACACGATGTGTACTTAACCACGTTAACCTGGTAACTCGGAGGCCGTCGACCCCCACCGGTACCGGGCGCCTGCCGGCCGTGCCCTAAGCGCTCCGGTTTCTCTCCGGGCCTAGTCCAGCGGCGCCTCCCCACACGCCTCAACCCAATCTCCGTTCAAAATTCCCTCCAGCGCAGCCTGCGGCCAACATGGGTTGGGGAGTCGGAGCCGGGGGGGCCGAGGCCGCCTGCCCCCGGCCAGGCCGGCTGCGCACCCCTCCACCCAGCTGCCGCCATTATCTCCCCTCACGGCCCCGGCGCGGGCCGCCTGCCTAGCCCCGCCCTTCGGGGCGGGGCCTCGCACACCTGTGGGCCAATNGGGGGAGCCCCGCGGCCTGGTGGGTCCGGGCGTCCCGCGGGGTCACCGGCACTCGGGGCGGCCCCGGGCTGATCTGGGGAGGCCGCCGGGTGCTTGGTCTGGCCCGGCAGCTGCGGCTGAAGGCGGAGCAGCGGCCCCCTGCGGGTCCCTGTGCCTCTTGTG
>VYXH01002960.1:188355-203888 GCA_013397275.1 Burhinus bistriatus
CCACTTCCAATAACTTCCTGTTCTTCAACGTGTTTGGAGATGACATCCAGAACAAGTTGCTCCATTACCTTCCCAGGGACAGAGGTGAGACTAACTGGCCTGTAGTTCCCTGGGTCCTCCTTCTTGCCCTTTCTGAAGATTGGAGTGATGTTGGCCTTCTTCCAGTCCTCAGGCACCTCTCCTGTTCCTCATGACCTTCCAAAGATGATGGACAGTGGTCTAGCAATAACATCTGCCAGCTCTCTCAGCACTTGCGGGTACATCCCATCAGGCCCATGGACTTACAGATGTCCAGCTTGGCCAAGTGGTCTCTAATCCAGTCCTCCTCAACTGAGAGAAAATCTTCCTCTCTCCAGACCTTCCCCCTTGCCTCCAGGGTCTGGGATTCACCAGGGACAGCTTTAGCAGTGAAGACCCAAGAAAAGAAGGCATTCAGTACCTCTGCCTTCTCTGTGTTGTCCACCACTAGGGCACCCATCTCATTCGTCAGTGGGCCTACATTTTCCCTAATCTTCCTTTTTCTAGTGATATACCGAAAGAACCTCTTCTTATTATCTTTAACCGCAGTGGCCAAGCTGAGTTCTGCTTGGGCTTTGGCCCTTCTAATTTTCCCCCTGCATAGATTCACTACGTCTTGGTATTCCTCATAAGTTGCCAACCCCCTTTTCCAAAGAATGTAAACTCTCCTTTTGTTCCTGAGGTCCAGCTGAAGCTCGCTATTTAGCCAGGCTGGTCTTCTTCCCTGTTGGCATGACTGGTATTTGAGTGGTATTTGAAGCAATATACTGGAAAGAATCTATTTTGACAGCAGAGCCTTAGATGCTGTCAAAGATGAGTATCTTTAGATACTCTTTCTGAGTATATTACTGATGCTATACTTGTTTGAAATTTGTAGAATTCTGTTTTAACTTGTGGAATTCTGTGAGCACAGCCCCTGAGGCTGGCCAGCACAGATTGTACTACTCTGCCTTGGTGCCATATCCTGGCACTCCAGTGTGCTTCAAAACCAGTGATGCAGGGAGAGGAATCTCTCGTCATTTACGATGTCAGATTCTCGGCCTGTGTGGGGAGGAGGAGATTATGCAGGCATGGTTGTGCATGCAGAGCAAAGAACATGGGTCAGTTTTGAAAAGTCACCCTCCAGCAACTTCTCTTGCGTAAAGGACTGATTGCAGAGGCCCTTCGGAGAGATGGGCATGGAAGAATCTTAAAAAACAGTAAAAGACAAATTATGTTTGCACTGGTGGAGGAACTCCTGGAGGAGGGCACAGTTATGACATGTTGCACAAGGCTTCTGTCAGGAGGGCTCAGAAGAGGCAGGTGGGGTTCTGGACCTCATTACCCATTAGCAGAAGGAACTCGGGTCTTCAGTTGAGCTCTGATGTTGCAGAGCGGATGAAATACTTTGCATGTGCTTGCAGCTGCAGCCTTCTCCATTATGGTCTATGAGTAACCTGTTGGTATAACCAAAGGTTATAACAATATATTAATTGCTTTCAGCCAAGTCATCAGCAAGTATCAGCTGAATGATGATCCCCTGAGATGACCCCTGAGATGAAATGGCTGGTTGGTCCTGAGAAGAGCAGCGTGGCATTGTCTCCTGAGATGGTGGTCTCATCTCCACTGCCACGAGTTCCCTAAAGCCTGCTCCAGTCATGGCTTGCAGCTTGCTGCTGTGGTGTCACCAGTTGAACGTGAGCAGGCAACTTTAGTCTGGAGGTTGTTCTTGGGAGGAGCTGTTGTGTGTGACAGTGTAGAGCTCCTTAAATGGACTTGGAGTCAGCCCCGGTGAGGATTTCTGTGGTGTTTTGACCAGGTGCTTAGATCAGATAGCTCTTTAAAAATCATATACAATATTCTTCTGTTGTTTCTCACAAGATGTCTCAAGAACGCTGATCTCCTAGCAGTAATGTTCAGTAAGTATAGCAAACATTTAGATGTTTGCAAAGAAAATAACCATGTGGTTTTTAAATTGACTGGCTGTGTTACAGAGAAAATAAATCCTTGCTTTGGACTGAAAACATATGCTAACTTTAGAATTTCATAGAATCATAGAAGAGTTTAGGCTGGAAGGGACCTTAAAGATCATCTAGTTCCAACTCTCCTGCCATGGGTAAGGACAAAACAAAGCTGGTGAGGGGTCTGGAGAACATGTCTTATGAGGAGCGGCTGAAGGAATTAGGATTGTTTAGTCTGAAGAAGAGAAGGCTGAGGGGAGACCTTATTGCTCTCTACAGCTACCTGAAAGGAGGTTGTAGTGAGATGGGAGCTGGTCTCTTCTCCCAAGTAACTAGTGATAGGACAAGAGGAAATGGGTTCAAGTTGCACCAGGGGAGGTTTAGGCTGGACATTAGGAAAAAAATTTTGACTGAGTTATCAAACACTGGAACAGGCTGCCCAGGGAGGTGGTTGAGTCACCATCCCTAGATGTGTTTAAAAGTCGTGTAGATGTGGTGCTTAGAGACATGGTTTAGTGGCAGACCTGGCAGAGTAGGGTCAATGGTTGGACTGGATGATNTTTAGACTTAACTTTAAATCTATCTGTGGATCATTTTCAGATGATGTTGATATGCTCAAAAGTAACAGCTGAATAAATTAGTATCAGTGGAAAGCAGGTATTTTAAAATTAGACTAGACTTTTGAAACAATGATTGGTTTAGTTTCAGTAGTCACTGTTCAATGCTACTTAATTCTTTTCATATTGCCAAAGAGACCGAGTTTCACAGACAAAGCATCCATGAAAATCGTACGGTACTTAAAACTTTTATCTAATATTCCTAAAGTGTCCAATAGCACTGCATTTTTCCTTCAGGCTAAAAAGATATATTATAAAACCCACATCATTGTCTTTGAGAATACTGTTTCTCTCAGAAGGAACAAACTAATGGTCTGAAGAAGAGGACTTTGGATAGATACACGGGGTGCGGGGACAGATTTACAGTTCTTATCTGCCCCTTTTTATAAAACACACTTGTGAATAGACTCAGTATAACAAACACAAGTAAAAAGTATCTACATTTCCAAGGTATGTCAGGACAGTAACACATGACTGATACAAACATGGTTTTTATTTTTAAAAAAATTTATAAAAATGTTTTTGAACAAGGCTCTGCAACCACTGCATGATAAAAAGTAAATAGGGGGTGCCTGGTTTTCTTCCATATGTAGATCACGACACAGTAAACTTCATAATATCCATTGACATTATTGATCGGCATTTTAATCCAAGTTTTTTTCTTCTTTCCTTAAGAAGACAGTCTGAATGTAGGTAAATATTAAAAAAAATTATTTTACTTCTTTCTGTTAGAGTTCATCTTTGGCCTGTAGTCAAGAAAGAAGAAACATTTCTCAGTTAATTGGAAACTCAATTTTTCACTGTCTAGTCCTGCAAATACATGAATAAATGTTTCTAAGTTCGAAAGGTATTAATGGTCTGGTAACTGACACCATGGGGTATTGAGCAATGGCTGTTCCAGTTTAGTAAGAACTGAAGACATCCAGCACTTTTTATTCAACGCTGTATGTACTGTACCTTTTTTCTGTGACAAGTACATGGAAAAAGGTCATCATCAGGCTGCGGCACTTTCTCCATCCCATCTCTGATTTTTGGCTCACTCACTTGCAAGCTGGCATATTCCTAGGTTTAAAAAATGAAGGTATCATTAATCCATTAACTTGTTAGGTTGTACACCTGGTTGTAAATACTGCACCAACTCAGCGGAGTAATTCGGTAAAAACTCTGGGGCTACACAATCTCTTACTCCATACTGTGTCACAGGCAGGGTAAGCAGATACTTAACTGCTGACAGGAGCCCCTTCGGGTGACTCACTGGAGTTTCAATATCTCGGTGCTAATGCACAGGTATTTTCAGCTGTGGTTCACAGGGTGTGCGTCTGATGTAGAATTCTTTGATCATTGTGGGCAACATATTCTTGCAGATTAGATCAAGATTTAAGGGATCCGATTGCTTCTCTCAAAGCACCGGCAAGTCTTAAGGGGTTTCACAGGAGATAACTGCATGCAATGTTTGTAAACCAACTGAAGTTCTTAATTTCTGCTGCTTGCTTTGTGGCTTCAAGTACCAGACTGGCCAATTTCCAGCAGCTCCATTGCCCTAAATTTTTTCTGTGGGATTTCTATTTTTGTAGCAGTAGCCATTAAAAATATACTAACCTGGAAAAGTTTGAAATAGTAACAAAAAATGTGATCTCCCATGAGATTGTTTCTTGCAAATTCTTGTCCAGATTTTGCGATGTTTTTTGCCTGTCAAAGAAAATAAAAGTTGTTTTTAAATTCTCAAAAAATAGTAGTTATTTCAGAATGCCAGTATTGATTCTGGAGTTAGGTATAGTGTTGACAGTTCCAGGTAACTTATTTTTATTAAAGCTTTTTTAAAAGTAAGGCATTCTTATAAAAATACTCTGATTTTTTCCAAAGTTCAATTTACTTTCAAATTAAGGGCAGTATTATGTATTTTTTAAAAGTGTTTTTCTTATTTGTGGAGTTGATGACAATAACTTTTAAGTCCTTCTAATAGATTTTGTTTGTTTGTTTTAAAGACATGCACTTTTTGCTCTCTCTATTTTGCCTAGAAACATTGCTGAGTACTTCTAAATGTGTATTTACCTCTTCATCATGCTCTTTGGCCCACTGTAGTTTCTCTAGTAGGTCACTCAGGTCACTTTTAAATGGAATATAATGTTTCCATGGCTGCAGCTCGTTATAAAAATGCTCATAGTAGACGGAGTCCTGCTTTAGCACCACACTGTTTCCTGCTAGTAGATAAGGCAATCTGTATGCTGCCACTGTGCCATCAATATTAATTTGATATTTATACTGGAAAGAAAATGACCGTAAGTTATTAACAAACAGAAGATCCAAGTAGCTTGGTTAGGTTGTATTATTCTGAGGGCACTGGTATTACTGACTTGCCGATATTGAGAAATGTAGGATTGGCTAGGCAAGCATCAATGTTTAAGTAGCTTTTATTATTTAGTTTGGAATTCGTCACAGTGCAGGGTACAGAAAGATGCCCTCTTCATCAATTAAGTTCTCCGGAAATTCTTAGACGCTCATCCTCGGATGTGAGGGTAGATGTGCCACTTCATCCACTGATTTTCCCACTATGTTAGTTATGTTAGTAGACCTGATCGCTGAATCAGGAAAAAGAAATAAAAAGGAACTTGGAGTTATATAGATTACACAAGGTTCTACAGAACCTTTAGATGTAAATCAAACATTGTTATCCTCAGCGTAAGAGCTACATAGCAGTTAATCAAGGGATGCCTATTCATGCTTGTTATTGGTGTTGTGCTGAAAAACTAAAAATCACCTTATTATCAATAATATATACAAAGTTACTTGATAATGGGAAACACTGAGAACCTAGTTCTATGAAAAATGGTTAGTGGCTTACCTTAAAAAAATCAAAAAATGAAATGTGCTTAACAATGGGGCCATAGAGGCTTTCATCATGTTTGAAAAAAAAGAAGTTTGTGAAAGCAGCATCTATGATCTCTGGGTATTTTCTGCTCAGTTTTACAAGTTCAAGCCTCTCTTTGCGGCTGTCACGTCCTCTCCAGAATGCTGTGGTATTCTTGTCTTCCCATGATGGGCCAGTATTTGCTTGAACTGACATCATATCCAGACTAACTCTGGAAGAGAAAGAAGTGATCTAATAGTGAAGCCTACTGGAATTTTTTTTAAGTGCGATTACTTAAAAGAGTTTACAGTACCAATAGGCAAATAGCAAGAATGAAGGTAAGTCATAAGCACACGCATATATGTATTGTATCAGTATTTTTGCAGCGACAAAAATAGATAAGGAATGTCAAGTTCACAGGCCTGTGGCAATACAGCATCAGTTCAATGACAACATGGCGTGTGGAAAGAGTACCTGTCAGTTGTCACAGAAAAAAGTGGCTAACAGTGGTTATGGTTGCCAGACAGATGAAGGGGATACAGGTAATGCAGCAGTAGATGATAATGCTGATGAGGCAGTCACAGTAGTCCAAACCAAGGTTTTTATGTAACTAGCTTAATACAACATATTTCACTTCCTTTGCTAAATTAAAACATATAAACTGGGGGGGGCAGGGGGGAGCCAACTTAGGAAAGTCTTGATAATAAAGACAAGGGACCTCAACTGAATGCAGTGAAATGATAAACAGGTTCAAAGTGGATAACAAAAATCTCTTAGAAGCTGGCTTTGTAGTGTTTCAAGACAGCGGCAGACCAGGTATGAAGGCCAGTTATCATTAGTAATCAAAGTGGGACATGGTAGGTCCTAGGTTGAGAGTTGTGGCTACGTTGGACTTTAAAACGTACAGAAAAAAGATTCGAGGAAAAATCAGGAGAAAAGAGGCCTGACCAGTTGTCAACATGTTCATGGGAGGGAAAATAAAGCAAACAAACAAAATACCTACCCCCAAAACACTCCCTCTAAGTGCTGTTCTCAGTGACTTCACTGTGTTTAGATTAATTTTGGTTTTTGAAATGAAACAGTAAAGTATTTTAATATATTCCATTTATGCTATATAATACATAACTTGCTTAATGGTATTACACAGTTATTGCCTACCTCTTGGGTGCCAATGTCTCAATGAATAAATAAAGAGTAAAACAGTTAATATACTGTTAATACAAATATCTTTTTGGAAGATCACTTAACGTGAATTTTGTGAAAATTTTAAGCAATTTCTTACCGTCCCATAGTCTCCAAAACAGAGTCTGTTAAGTCATATGTTGGCATGACAATGTCTTTTGACTCACTGGACCCACACCATGAGAAGATGGGGTGCAGGTTCTGTGGGGACTTCTTTTTTTCCAGAGGCCAGTCCCCCAAATTAACAAAAAATTCTACATCTGGCATTTTCACCTAAAGAGAAGCAAAGTAGGCACAAGTGCATTTTAGTACAAAACAGTATTCTGCTGGCATCCTGCATTTTGAAAACAACCTCACTAAGAGAAAAAAAGGCCAGGTCTCTAATACACTTAATATAGCTGTAATAAATTGTTAAAGTTTAGAAACATGTTAGAAGTACTGAGACCACAGAGTTAAAGCCTACAAGATATTATTACTTTTTAAAAAAAGATTTGCACAAAGTCACATAAATGCTCTCTCTTTTTTTTTGAGGGATAGGAACACCCCAGTTTAGAGGATGGTTTCTTGCTATACATTACATGATTGGCCACACAATCTTTGTACCAGGCTAGCACTGGGATCTAGTAAGCAATCGTATTGTTCCAGGGTTAAGTTGAGCCACCTTGTTGACTATATGGAAAATTGCTATTGGGTGGTAAATTAGTTTTCTGTCACATGATTGAACTCATTTGCCCTGTGTCTGCATGATGACTAAATCCAACACAAGAAAAGTAACAGAAATGAACAGCCATGATGGGAAGACCACATTTAGTCAGTGCTGGGGTTAATTACTAAGGACAACATCCTCACTTTTTTTATTTTTAAAATAGTTGGTAGTATGGAACCATGTCTGAAATCACTGTCACAGCCAAAAAGGCAAACAAAATACTGTCAATGGCCAGGAAATGTAACAACAACAGGACAGAGGGCACAATTTTGCTGCTATATGAAATGCTGATGCACCCTTATCTTGAGCATTATGTGTGGTTCTGGTATTTGCAACTGAAGTATGAGAAGATACAACAAAAGGCAGCTACTATGAAAGGGATGGACCAGCTGCCTTGTGAGGAGAAACTGAAGATGACTGGACACTTCAATTTGGAGAGCAGAAGGCTGAAGGCGACATATGGTTGAGTTTTACGTGCCCTGAAGGAATGTATAATGTCAGTGCAGATCTGATACTATGTCTGTTCTTAGTTCACCCTCTTCATGACATTGATCTTTTTAAAATACAAATCTCCACTACACCCCCCTCAGTTGCCTCTTCCACAGCAAAAGAATCCTAGTCAATTTAGCTTGTCTTTGCATGCCCGAACAGCCTGCTTGCTGTGTAGTTCTTTTTGAGAAACTGAAATGAGAGCTGCACCATTTTCACAAGTTAGGCACGTCACAGGTTTTATACTGTCCCATAATCCTTTTTTCTTTTGTTTTTGTCTCCCTCCTTAATAAGTCTTGACTGGGTATTTAACCATTATGAACATCTGATTATTATAGTGGCATTTTTGGAAAAGTGTTGGAATAACTCCAAGATCTCTGTCCTGACTAACATATAATTTAGAGATCATGATTGCGCATGTGTGATTAGGACTTCTTTTTCAAGTGTTATCATCAACTATCTTAACATCTACGTGGGAAAATATCTTCTCTGAAGAAAGAACAATTATGAATGTTAATAATTCTCAGATTAAAATACACATATACATGTTAAAATAGAGTTTAAACATATTGCTGACTCCTCATCATGCATCTGCATCACAGCATTTCTCCTCTCAAACCCCTTTATTCTTCAGATTAGAATGGCTGGTCACAGGCTAAACATTTCAGGATTCTTCTGTGGCCCAAATAGGTTTCATTAAGTTTCTAATTTAATTTATCTTTATGGACAGAGATAGAAATTAATAATTTGGCAAATATCAAACACCCTCCTAAATAGTTGAAAATATTCTTCTCTAACTTGATGACACGGGAAAGCCTTTGGCAGAGACATCCAGAAATTCTAAAGACAGAGACCCAAAGCAGTACTTTTTGTCTTCAGTACACAACAGAAAAGGTTTTACTGTGTACCTTCATTTCAAAGGGGGTTTGGCTATGTGTTCTAATCTTCAGCGCTAAACTTTATTAGTACAGTGCCATCTAATGGTTATAAAGGAAAAGCTACAAATTATATTTTATCTACATCCTATTTTATCTACATCTGGGCAGAGAGAAACCTCATGAAGTTCAACAAGGGCAAGCGTAAGGTACTGCACTTGGGGAGGAATAACCCCATGCACCAGTACAGGTTAGGGGCTGACCTGCTGGAAAGCGGCTCGGTGGAAAGGGACCTGGGAGTCCTGGTGGACAACAGGATGACCATGAGCCAGCAATGTGCCCTTGTGGCCGAGAAGGCCAATGGCATCCTGGGGTGCATCAAGAGGTGTGTGGCAAGCAGGTCGAGGGAGGTTATCCTCCCGCTCTACTCTGGCCTGGTGAGGCCACACCTGGAGTACTGTGTCCAGTTCTGGGCTCCCCGGTTCAAGAAGGACAGGGAACTGCTGGAGAGGGTACAGCAGAGGGCTGCAAAGATGATTAGGGGGCTGGAACATCTTTCTTATGAAGAAAGGCTGAGGGACTTGGGTCTTTTTAGTCTGGAGAAGAGAAGGCTGAGGGGGGATCTCATCAATGCTTATAAATACTTAAAGGAAGGGTGCTGGGAGGATGGCACCAGTCTTTTTTCAGTGGTGCCCAGGGATAGGACAAGAGGTAACGGGCACAAACTTGAATGTAGGAAGTTCCACCTCAACATGAGGAGGAACTTCTTGACTTTGAGGATGGCAGAGCACTGGAACAGGCTGCCCAGAGAGGTGGTGGAGTCTCTGACTCTGGAGACATTCAAAACCCACCTGGACGCCATCCTGTGCAACCTGCTTTAGGTGTCCCTGCTCTGGCAGGGGGGTTGGGCTAGATGATCTCCAGAGGTCCCTTCCAACCCCAGTGATTCTGTGATCCTCAGTGGCAGAATCATTCAGCAGGTTAAATAATCTTCTCCAACCCAACAGATCTTTCAGTGACTCTGTCTTAACAGAAATTCCTGCAGTATTTAATGGGGATGAGACAAATTGTCTTTTCTAGATCTGTAAACAGTTTGTGTCTTTGGAGTTAGCAAATCTTTTCCAACGTTTAGCCTTTGATGCAATTTAATTCCATTATTTCGTGTCCAAGACTACTGACAACGAAAACAGCTTACTTCCATCTTCCATAGAGCAACCTTTTAGACAATTAAAGGCTCCATTCATGTCTTCCCTTAGACACTGTTAGATGAAACAATCCCCACTTAAAAGAATCTTCATTTGCATGTCTAGTCATTCTCACTACTTTCCTGTGCAATGTCAGTAACTGATCTTTCTTGAAGCATGACGCCCAAAGGCAGACACAGTAGCATAACTGATCCATTACTAATCCTGAGTACACTTCTTTCATGTGTTTGTTCTGTTAATGTGTGTCTTTAGCTTTTTGCAACAGCATGCCACTGTTAAGTCGCTAAATTTGTGATAGGGTAACCTTCATACATTTCTGCAGAAAATAACCACTCACTCCCTATTTTAAATAGGTGTCATAACTATATGACTTATCCAGCCATTGTCTAGTATCCTGCCCTTGTCACTTTATTTTATCCATTATCCATACAATTTCTCTTACTTCTTAAGAAAATTTTTAATTATGATGCTGTACCATGAGCTGCTTGCAGGTTCTTTCATTTTTGTTATCTGAAAATTCAATAAGCATATTCTCTAAGTCCATCATTCACTCAAGTTATTAAAAGGGGACTGAACCTAGGACAAATCACTTAAGAATACATTTGTGACACCTTTTGCCCCTCTGGAAACATTGGCAACTATTATTTAAGTAAGGCTTTCCAAGCAGGTTACAGTAGTTTCTTCTAGTCAAGGTTTTCCTATCTTGTTTGTGAGAAACTTGTGAGACTTACCGTCAAAAGCCTAACTAAACTTAAGATACTTGACATCCATACAGGAAACCTATTATCTTGTTATAGAAAGAAATTATATAGTTATGACTTATTTTTATGATAAATCCATGTTGTTTCATACCAATTACCTTATATTCCAGCTACTTATAAATAATGTGTTTATTTTTTATCAGATTTTTAAGGCATTTTTTTAGGTGAACAACTCCATACTTCAGTAGCTCCTCTCTCTTCTTTCTTTCCTTTTTAAAAGACAAAGTGCTTTGTCTTTTTACAATGAAAAATAGATATAACTTGGATATCTTTGTATTTCTCTTACTACTCTCTATGTAATAATCAGACATTTGTGTGTGCCCTGCTATATTCTTCAGCCCTGCTATATTCTGTCACTATGTACATAATGTAATTTTTTTTTTCCCCTAAAGTTTCCCTAGGGAAGAGTCCGTGTGATGCTTTTTGCTTGTACATCAAGGGAGTTTCCCCACATGCCACCTGTTGGGCTTTTGGTCCTCTTTCTCAACCCTTCCCATCTTGTTTTCAACACAGGGAAGAACGATATACATTCCCTATTCTTTTCAGTCATCCTGTAAAATGTACTAGCAGAGACAGAGTTTTCTATTAGATGCTACAGGATGATTTATTTATCTATAGGGAAAAAAAACCCCACACTCTGTCCAAATCTATCAAACTGTCCTATAAAAGCTTGCTATTCAATCAACATTTGTGATACTCCATGCTGATTAGATAGCATTCTAGAACATGCCAATTTCAAACAAGGAAAATCCATCTGACCTTTCCATTATTAATCAAAGAACAAGAAAGGCTTTTTAACAGAAATAGCAACAAATATGCTGAAGTGTATTTGTTAAGCTCAGGCTTCTATAAGTTAGGACATACAGAATAAATGACTGCACAGTTGTACTCACTTTTCTTGTCAAAGAAAGCAGTATGGCATCCATAAAAATTCTGAAGCCAACATGTTCTCCATACGTCTTTATATAAACCTGAAAATAAACAAAGGTTTTACTGGTCCGGTGTTTTCATTTCAGAGAATGGCTGGCACAATTTAGAGCTCTTTTAGTCACTTAGTAAGTAACTAGTCAGACAGATTGTGTGGCTGTATAGATTTATGAATCAGCTGGGAACCTTTAGAAATCTCATGTCTCTTAACTCATCACAGAAAAGTGACCAAAGAAAAAGACAAGCTTTGCTTGCTTTTGCAGACTTTTTAGGTCTGTGTCATGGAAACAGAAACTGGTTGCCTGTTTCCGTTGTGTTCCATTGTTCTCATTTCCACATGAAACTACTGAAGTCAGTACAGTTTTGTTAAAGAGAATTGTAGCTCTGATCCTTAGTGGAGCTAAGTGGTATTTCTTTACCACAGAATTATGCGCAATGTAATTTACTGATGCATGTCAAATTAGATGATCGTGACACTCCACAGCAATATTACTCGGAGAACAGGAAACTGAATTAGCATTTAGGAGACTTGGGTCTGTGCCCAGTACTCATATTGATTGCTTGGAAAGTAATTTGCCTTCACTGTGCTTCAGTTGTAATGTGGACAAAAAGCCCTTTACAAAGTAGGACAGATACTACTGAGCTCATATACAAACTGCAACGTGTTCAAGGACAGAGAAGTAAGCAAAGGAAATTTCTTAAAGAGCAGGCAAGAAGCCTTTCAACTGGGAAGAGCCAAACAGCCTAGCTGTATGACTTGCCATCAAATGCCCATATGGACTTAAGATCAAGCCATTCCATACCTCATTATCTTTGATGGTGTAATGACACAAACTCTGTCTTTGTCCAAACCTCTGTGGAATTTCTTTTGCAATCGTATCTGGATCAACAACGGGAAAATTTGCTAGGTCTCTTTGAATCTGTGGAATGATTTGAGGGCAGTTCATCTCTTCCAGCCATGCACTGCTCTCCTCCTGAGGGCAGTCACAGTTTTCATGGTAAATAGGTCCTAACAGGAACACAATTATTATTTTATTTTTAATAAGTCACACTATTGAGCTGTTGAGATCAGAAAAGAGGGTCAGGCACTGAGCATTCATTGCTTAGGGCCAAATATTCAGCAACTCTAAATGGATATGTTTGAATATTTTTTGACTCCAATGGAGTCATGCCTAGCTACATCAGCTTCTGTGTGAGCCCTCTACATGTATTCGGTAGGCAACAGATTCACAGCATTTGTTTCTTTTTACTATTTTGAATAGTACATGCAGGACATGTATAATGAATCCGTAATTCCAATGGGATTTGATAGTCCTAAGAAGTACTGAGGTCCTGCAGAATCCTATGCTAATCCTACAACACATTCTGGGACACAGTTTGTGAGAAAAAGCCATGATAGGAAATCTGTGTCTAGTGCTGCTTCTTACCCTTTAAAATGTATGGAGACTTTGCGACATGTTTCTCTCCAGTTTTGACTTCTATCTTCAGGTTTTTGTAGCTTGCATACATCCTGTATCTTACAAGGAAGGAACCATCTTTCCTGTCTAATACTTGCACACCAACCCGAGTGAACTGTTCATCAGGAGCCGTAATCTTCACCTGGAATGCATTTTCACCTGGTGATGAAGTGAACCTACCAAGAGAGTAAGTGGGAGCTCAATAAAAAAGGAAACACACAACAGCTTTCTTAGTCTGATCCATTCCTTTTCAAGTTGACAGATGTCCAGTGACTTGACTGAGCCACGCTAAGCCTTTATGAGCACATCCTAATCTTCACAAGGAAGGCATGATTTTTCCGAGAGAATTTTGTTAGGCTACCTAGAACATCTCATGCTGTTAGAAGCATTAGGTATCACGAAGATTCCACTCAGACGCTCATGAGCACACCTCCAAAAGTACTTGGTGCCCTACATGCTGAACAGTGTTAGAAATACGGTCTTAGATTATCGGGAAACAGAACACCTGTAAAAACCCAGCATAGCTCTTGATTAGTAGTAGCTCAAGTGTAAAATGACGGGAAGGTAGAAAGCATGCAGATAAATGGATCTTGGTGGATATATCTTGGTGTCCTGTCCTGTAGGGACAGGATGAGGGTCAATGGTTTTAAACTGAAAGAGGGTAGATTTAGATTGGATATAAGAAAGAAATAATTTACAAGGCTGGTGAGACACTGGAACAGGTTGCCCACAGAAGTTGTGGATGCTCCATCATTGGAAGCGTTCAAGGTCAGGCTGGATGGGGCTTTAAACAACCTGATCTAGTGAAAGATGTCCCTGTCCATGGCAGGGAGACTGGACTAGATGATCTTTAAAAGCCTCTTCCAACCCAAACCATTCTATGATTCTATAAAAAAGATACCAGAAGAAGCGTCACTTTAGCAGCTTAATAAGTCTGTTATTTTACATACAGAAGCAAAGTGTTGCCCGCTTACTTTATTTTCCAAGTATTATTTACGGAAGTGAACAACAAAGTTAGACTTCTTAATCATTATGGTAACTCATACAGGGGAGGAAAAAAAAGGATATGACAAATGCCAGTGGCTTGGTAGGGAAAAAAACATTATAGTGGGATCAATGTAATTCAATGTATACTTATGACATTTTGGCAAAATTCACCATACGCCAATCACAGAAAAATCTCCATAAAACCAAATAAAATAATTCGAAAAATCATTAAGTTATCACACATCATAGAGGCATTAACAAAGTTGGCACAGTCAAAATGCTGCATCTGCCAACTTTCTTCCACCTCTTTAAACATGGTCCCAAATATGTAGGGACATCTTGGGATGAAGAGAGGGGGTGGGAGTGGCTGGACTAATGGATTACAGCCTGGTCACCTTTCCTGAAACTTGTCCAGACAGAGAGCTGCCAGTTCAACTAAATACAGGAAATAGTTACTGTCTGAGATAAACTGAATCGGCAGCTTCCAGACTTGCATGTGCCACGGTGCATCTAATGTGGACAACCTGGATGGAGCACTCCGAGCTCCCATCCAGCTTGTAGGGTCAGAGTTTCTTTCCTGTAGACAATGAAAAGCCATGAGTGTCCTCTGAAAACTAAGTTTACCTATTTCATTCCTATGGAGTTTACTTAATGGTCTACAGAGTACTTCCTAAACAACTCTACTGATCTTGTACCTATGTGCTTAGGAGAAATATTGATGTTCCTAACAGTGGAAACAAGCAGGACACTTGAGCAGGTATATAATAAATTAAATATATTAGTTATTGTTTAGGTTTTGACAAGGCAGAATAAATCATAAATTGTTGGCTGGACCAATGTGCGTGTTTTACTCTTGAACATTTTCATTGTCTTTTCTTCTCTCATCGCCTTGTGCAGTTACTTGATACTCCTAAAAAGATTAATTAGCTTTTTCTAAGTGACATACAGAAAAAGTCACGTAGGAAGCCTTCAGCACCAGTAGTTTCCCTTTCTGCAAGAAAATCCCAAGTAAATTTCTGCCTAAAAGGTGAAAGTGGTTCGGCCGGGATACGGGCATGCAAGGTCAGCCCTCCCTAGGATGAGGCACATAGCCGTGCGGGGACCAGGGTGCTTCGCCCCTTCACAAGAAATCCAACAATTACGATTTGGACCCAGGCCCTGCAAATATTTAAGCGGCTGCTCAACGTGAGGAAAGTCGCGCACCCTCGCACCCGTGGCGGGGGTGGCGATGCCTGGGGAACGACTCGTAGAAAGCTCCGCCGCTGCCCGCCTAACTCCCTTCACCCTCCTGACCGGGAGCGGGGAGGTGGGCAGGGAGCGTGACTTCTTAACCGATCTCTTGGGTTTTTTCGCTGCCCACAACCGAAGTCTCCGTGAAAAGCAGCCGCTGCCGCGCTTACCTCTCCCCTTCGGCGTCCACGGCCTGCACGTAAAAGTAGCGGGCAGGGAGGGCAGCCTCCGCCCGCAGCCCGGGCCCCCATACCGCGCTGCGTTCGGGGCTCAGCCGGCCGCCCTCGCCCG
>VYXH01002960.1:207144-232646 GCA_013397275.1 Burhinus bistriatus
GAGGCCGGGGGTACCCCGCCCCGCGGGGGAGCTGTGTGGGCCTCCGCGGTGCGTGAGTCCCCGGGGAGTTGGGGAGAGCGGGTCCTGCCGGGGCTGCTGGGTGGAATCGGGGCTGGGCGCCGCTTGGCTGCCTCCATTGCCGGCAGCTGCGGAGTACGTGCGTGTGTTTCGCTGTTTCCTTGTCATCTTTCAAGCAGAGCCCTGCTTGTGTTTGGTAGCGAGGCCCGCTTCTGGCAGAGGAAGATTGGCGCGCTGTTGGTTCGGTTCAGGGACCAGAAGTCGGTGTCGCAGGAGTCTGCTCTCGAGTGGAACTCCTGCCAGCCGCCTGCCAGGTTTCCCATCTGCGGCATGTGTCTTCGCACCGCAGACGTGCAAGCTGCTGAGATGATGGATAACGCATACTGTCAATTTGGTTTTTAAAAAAAGATCATTAAAACCAAGCCAGCCTTCTAAATTTGTTTTTGGTAATTCTTAGCTACTGTAAACAAAATCTGATACTTTTCTTTCTCGCATCTTGAAGAATAGGAAGCACATAAAAATAAAAGGGAGCCCTCAACAGCCATATAAGGAAAGCCATGGGACAGATCGAGGGTAGCGTTGTCAATTTACAATCAACAGAGGTAATAGTTACTGTAACTTTCTGTAAGCTTGAACTTCACTTGCAGCAAAAATATGCAGGATTCTTCAGAATTAAGTGACCTTAAGTTGCTGTCTCTGATTTACTAATGTACATAAAGTATTTTGTACTCCACGTGTGCAAGGTATTGTGACTGTAAAGGAGTAGAAGTGGTCAACCACAACGATGTAAATGTAGGAAGGTGTTTGATTTGGTTTGACTTTTTGATTTTTTTTTTTTACTGCTGTACTGGTTTACAAGTCTAATTACTCATGACGTCTTCATCATGGTATCACTGGTGTATGCTATTGGCACCTCACAAATAATAAAAAGTGCTGTTTGTAGAATTCTAGAGGTGCTTAGGAAAAGACATGGTGTATGGTGTGGTGTATCTTAACGGCTATTTCAGCTTTTATTGGATATGAGTTCAAAAATAAGCTTTGTGTGTTTTATGTTGATTGAGACAGCCGTACTAACTTCTCATTTCGTTTCAGGTACCTCGTCAATAGCTTGCAGAGGCAATGGAAGCAATGATGCAAACTCTGTTGTAATTAAAACGTAAAGAAAAAATATTCTTAGCTGTACCATACTCTTTCAGTATCATTCAATGCCTAACATTTCAGAAGATGAAAAGGAGAATGGTTCTGGAAATCATGGAAACACTGCAAACAAACCTGGGAAAGAATCCCCAGAAGCTTCTCTTCATGATCCTGTGAAGCCATACTGTATGTCAGATGCCTCCACCGTGTCCTTGGTGTCTAGGGGAGATGGGCATTATCCATGGGGATGTCCTGTGACTCATACACGAGAGAAATTTTATACCATCTGCTCAGACTATGCTTTTTTAAACAGAGTAACATCTATTTGTAAAAGCCCAAGTGCTTCAGTTAGTGCCTGTCTGTCAGGCAGCGCTGCCTTAAACGTTGGAAATAACACAACTAGCTTACTCAGCATTCAAACTGGTGCTTCAGAGATAATCTACAGTGAAGATACTAACTTGGAAAGCTTGTCTGGTGATCTTGGAAAGCTTCCACTGGCATGGGAAATAGACAAATCGGAGTTCAATGGCATGACCACAAATCTGAAGAACAAAGCAGGTAAGGTGATGAAGATTTGATGTTGCGATAGGGAAAGGCTTCGTGTTCACAACTTGTTTGTGGAGGGGGTTGCTCAGCACAGGTATCTCTTGAGGAAGTGCTATAGAAGAGCCTGCACATCGTTTCAAACAGTTTGCTCATCGGAAAAGGAGAAAGTGATGTAGGAAGAGGAGTGAAAGTCAAGTGTAACTGCCTGGGGAAGTGGCTGTAAAACAAGGCTGGCTTCTGCTTAACTGTGTGTGATTATTTGAGCTATTGTTTGGGGTGGCTTCTGGTTTGGCTTTGTGGTTTTTTTTCCCCTTGGGTTTTTGGGGTGTTTTTTTCTTTCTTTTCTTTTAGTAGGACCTAGTGCACTCTGCAGTGATTACTTTTACCTGTTAAGTACAGGTTTATCAGTTGCAGAAGTGTTTCAAGGTACTTCAGAAATGTATTTTGAAATTAAAGATGTAGTTTATTTATGATAAAAAGTAAATGAAACCATTACAGTTACCTAGGAGAGTAGTTGGTTTCTGTAACAGAATTGTATTTATTTTGATTTGCTAGATCCAGTGTTAGGGGGCCCATTTCTTTAAAACTAGCCTTTTTGCTGCCTCCTCTGTTCTTTCTCTGCCTAGTCACAGATTGCAACTGTGAATCAAGCACTTGCATACACACTTGGTTTTCTTTGTCCTGTAATCCCTCCGCTTATCTAGAGCAGGCTGTAGATTTTTTTTCTTAATGGCTTAGCTAGCTAGTCAAATTGCTGTTTTGTCTACCTTAGTATGAGACCAGTTTAGCAAAACTTAAAGACATGTTTGGCAAGTTGCCATTGTCTTTTCACATGTAAGTGTAGTGTCCTTAAATAAAAATAAGAAACAAATGATAGTATCTTACAGGACAGTCATTTTTGCTAAAATATATGTGGTATATTTCATTTTGATATGATGGCTTCAAAATGGGACAGAAATACTACTGCTCTAGCATGTGGCCCAACTCTTCTTTTTCTACTGCCTGAGTGGCTCACAAAAAGGAAAAGACATTGGGGGAGTGTATTATTATTACTTGATTTGCACATACGTTTTCATCAGAAAGTGTAGCTGGTTACAGAGCTTGGCTGTGAATAACAAGTGTGTTTATTATTTTTCACTGTGCATTTTATGTTAGGAGATGGGAAGTTCGTGTTGATCTGAGAGTCTGCTTTTTGGGTTGGATGATTTAACGCATTAGAATAATCAGATTGACTGCTCTCTCTAAGCAGTCAGGAAGGTCATCATTAATTCTGTTCAGAAAAAAACAGTGTTTACAGAGTTAATGGCAGCCTTACAGACCTGTTGACAATCGTGATTATGTATTTGAGCTTTTTCCTTCAATTAATGTTTAGTCCCAGTTTGCACTTACTGATACAACCAGCGTCTCTATTTGAGGTGTATGCTATTACTAAAAATATTTAAGAAGAAAGATTTGAAAGGTAAAATAGGCATTCATTTGTTTCTGAAATTTGTTTTACAGGCAACATGAAGAAACAAGTGACAAAGAAAAAATCTGTTGACAAAAAAAGCAAACAATACAGGGAATGTCCTCAGCATTCTGCTCTTGAAGATGTGAAGGAGAGGAAAGTGTTGGACCTCCGGAGATGGTAGTATTTATGGATTGTATGTAAGGTTATCCCCATACAGTTTGTCGGTAAACACTGTTGGTGGTTATCTGATTTCAAACTTCTTAATAATGTCTTCATGCGCCCCCTGCCCCCCCCACCCCTTTTTTTTTTCCAGAAATGGGCGTATGTTAGGCATACATACACTAAATCTCACACTTTCTACAAGAAGAATGAGAGCTTCCCTCCCATCTGAAATTCTAAAACCATTTTTCATTCTAAACATTTTCTTCATAAACTTTCAATAAGGAAAAAAATTATGTGGGGGTTCATTGCTAAAAAAAATGCAAATTCATTAGCATGGTCAGGCAAAAAGTAACCATCAACATAGTACTAATGTGTCTTACTCCTGATTTTTCTTTTCACTGGGAAATACTTGATCAGAATCTGTCAGTTCTATACAACCTATATTATAGAATCATAGAATCACCTAGGTTGGAAGAGATCTTTAGGATCATCGACTCCAACCATAAACCTAACACTGCCAAAAACACCACTAAACCATGTTCCTCAGCACCACATCTACCCGTCTCTTAAATACCTCTAGGGATGGCAGTGCCACCACTTCTCTGAGCAGCCTGTTCCAATGTTTGACAGCCCTTTCATATGCATATAGTTCAGTAAATTCACTTAGTTTACTGAGTCCATCTGGTTCTTACTGTATGTCTATGACATCAGAAAGTTAGAGTTAGCCTAGGGAATCTGCAACCCAGAATGACATTCATTAGTGAATTGGTAGAGATGTAGTTTACTACAAGTTCACATTTTAGAAGAGACTGGATCAAACTGTACATGGTATAGGTACAGAACTGTTTTTTTCCTACAGTATTGTTTGTACAGAACTCCCATGGGTTTGTTATAAATTTGACTGATTTATATGAAATAGGGTAGTAGTATCTAACAAGCTGAAAGAAACTGGTTAACATATTTGCTCTTTTTTTTTTTTTTTTTTTTAAAAAAAATGCACTCTTTTTGTCATACAGGTGACATAAAAACATTTGATATAGCATGGCACACAGAAAAGTAGTTCAGGTTGCTCCTGTAACCAAATCAAGAATGCTGACTAACGTGTTTCGGATTTTGTTTGTTTTAGGTATTGTGTTAGCCGACCTCAATACAAGACTTCCTGTGGAATTTCATCCTTAGTGTCTTGCTGGAATTTCTTATATAGCACACTGGGAGCTGGAAGGTAAGTCACATATAGACTGCTTTGCCTCCAAACAGTCTAAAATATGTTGCTAAATACTTCATTAAACAGTACTTTTTTTTTTTTTTTTCAGTTTACCACCTATTACTCAAGAAGAAGCTTTGCATATACTGGGATTTCAGCCCCCATTTGAGGAGATTAGGTTTGGTCCCTTCACTGGAAATACAACTTTAATGAGGTATGTTTGGTTCTTTGGATGCAGCTAAATTGTTAACATATGCAAAAATAACATAAAACTAAGAGATAGAACCTTTGAAAATATAGTAGTAGTTCATTTACTTGAAGAAAAAAAAAGAAAAGTGGCTGACACAGGTTAGTCCTCTTAAGTTTTAGAATAATGAAGTATATCTGGGTACTCTGACAGTGCCCAAAGAAATCTTTCAAAGTGTTTTTTGCACTGGTTATTTTGTATAATGCGGTGTTGCTACACAGATCAGGTGAACGTGAAATTCTATTTGATTTTTGGTTCAGTTTGTTTAATGGTTGTGTAATACTCTAATGAAGCCAGTCTCGTGGTTAGGAAATTTTTTCTTTACCCTCATTTTCCTGTTTTTAACAATGCCTGTTAAATGCTTGTTAGTGTCATTGGAACAGCCTGAAAAGGCAGTTGATATACTAGTAGCTTTATGTAAAGAATAATTTAAGAATTGAAAATGAGATAGTGAGTGCTATACCATGACACACCTCTGCTGCGATGAAGCTGTTCAGGAGGAGGAAGGGAAAAAAGAAAAGATGGGGCTGGAGTCACAGAACACTTGAACTTTCAAATTCTGTTTCACTTCTGTTCTGCTGTTTCCTGCTTGATGAGTTGGGTCTAAAATCTTTGGGTGGTGGTTTTAGTTTTTTTTTTTATTATTATTATTATTTTTTTTTTTAATTTTATTAAACTCATGAGGAATTTTTGGATTAAACAGGGCCAGGAGCATATCGTACTTGAGTGTTGAACATCTGGACAGGGCTTTGGTGTGTTACCCTTCTGTAAGATTTTAAAATTTTGCAATGTTCTTGCCTGTTTCATGAGTTGCATTTGATATAGTTAGTAGTTTTTGAAGGCAATATCTAGGGTTTGGCACAGAATATGGCTGCTGGATTTGAAAATGTGGCAGCAGTCTGTACTGTAATGGTGGCGTACTGGCTAGATCATTGAAGAGTGTCATGAAAACTTCTTTCTCTGCCTTAGAAGACTCAGATCCAGAGTTTGTATCTCTTTAGGAGTATGTCAGGGTATAGCAACCGTTACAGACCAAGCTGATAAAATGTTCTGTCTCTTTATGTCAATAGTCTATACAGATGAAATTTAAACTTGTAATTCTTCTTCCTTTTCCCCACATGAGTGCCTGATGTGATGCAGAAAAGTTACCCTTATTAGGCTTTTTTTCTGCCTGGTCAAATAATTTTTAAGTACTCGGCAGACTGGAAGACAGGAGGGCTGAGAGCCAACCCCATCACCTAACATGGCTTTATAACTAAGGTATTGTCTTCAGAGATGTGAATTTGAATCTTCTAATGTGGAAAAGTGAATATCTGAGCCAAGATCTTTTTTGCGGTCCTGTCCTTACTTACTGCTGCTGTGACGAATTGCAGTATGAGACTACTGTTAACGCTCGGGCATTATGAAGCTTATGTGACAGAAGCCCAACACAATATGCAGAAAGCCTCACTTGAAGGGCCCTGCCTTGTAGTGTCTTAGAAGATTCCCTTCGTCGTCTACCTTACAAATCATGGTTGAAGCTTGGCACTTCATAATTTGAGTGTCTTTCTAAAGGCTGAGTAACTGAAAGTTAGAGGTGACTGGACTGAGCAAAATAGGACTAACGTTTCAAATCCAGCCCTTTGGTTATTATTGATCTATGTTGGGTCTGAAAAAGCAAAATGAAGGAAAAGGCTTTAAGTATTCATTTTTCTTTCTAGGATATGTTAAGTTTTGTTTGTATTAGGGTATCATGGTCATATACAATCTATGTACTAATGTGATAGGTACTTAGCACACCAAGACTTTTTTCTAAACTGTCAAGCAGAGGAAAAGTGGGAGAAAAGAAAATTGCATTTAATAACTCTTGAGTTACTACAATCTTTAAGCTTATTGTTTCAGATGGTTTAGGCAAATAAACGATCACTTCCGTATCAAGGGATGCTCATACGTTCTGTATAAACCTCATGGGAAGAACAAGACAGCTGGAGAAACTGGTATGTAGTGAATCCTAAAGCATTCATCTTAGAGTGTATAAACTGAAAAATCCTGCAATGTGTAGCATTTGACAGGACAAATTCTGTAAGTAGTACTTCCAGTTTGAGATAAGGTATCAAATAGCTCCAAATTGCCTGATTTTTCTGGTTTTACTTTTAATTTGCTAAAACTTTCATTTATACTTTTTCTTTGATAAAATATATTCTGTGCTATATATTCTGCTATCACAGACCTGGAATTTTAAGATATCCAGGAGGACACTTCAAGTTCTGTGTTGGTGTCCTGGAAGATGTGTTTGCTTTAATACACTGGTGGAGCAACACCTTTTTATTTCAGCGTTTTAGAAATCTGTGTTGTATAAAAATTTAGAATGTACAGCGCAAAAGCATTAATGTCTTTAATAAATGTTTTATACCTTTAAAAAATAGGGTTTTAAAGTTAGTGAACTCATCTGTTCTGCCTGACTTTGGCTAACATCTGTCTCTAAGGTGATTATTCTCAATTAGCGTATGAAGTTGCATTTTAATGTCTACTTTTAAGTGTGCTACCTAAAGAAAAATTATACTTTCATACACAGTTTTTTAGCCTTTGGTATAGTCTGGATAATCTTCTAACTGGAAGGTTCTTTGAAAGGACAAAACCATGCTGAAAATTTTGAGGGGAGATCATTAAAGTGGAAATAATTTTTTTGTTTGTTTTGTTCTTGGTATCCCATTTGAGAATTATGTTATGTTTCAGTACTTTTTCTAGTTTTTTCCTGAAACTGAGCACTGCAGTCACATTACAAAATATTGTATGTCCAAATGTGGAATGTGTTTCTGAGACTAGGAAGCTCCAAGAAGCTCATGATACCAAAACGTTTGAAAGCTTTCAGGGGTTTCCGTATTATCATTGTTGTGCTACATCTGACTTGGTGCAGTGGGACTGCATTCTGTTGCACTGTGTATTTCCTAGGTTAAGAGATACTTTTGGTTCTTCCCCGCCCCCCGAACAAGTAATTTTTAATATGACTTTGATCTAAATACAATGCATACTTTATATTGCATTTCCCTAGTACAGACTGTGTGGCAGATGTTATTTTTTTGTACCAGGCAGGAAATTAAATACTAAGAAGTTAAAAATCAAAACTGTATTTTGTGCATGCCTGTCAGGTCATGTCCTCTAATTTAAAAAGCAGTGTAAGTATTTTATGTTAGCAAATAGTTCTTTTTTTTTCTGAATATGTTATGCAGGACCCAAAGCACTCTGTACTGTAACCTGATCTTTCTTCGTAGCTGCGGGGGCCCTTGCAAAATTAACACGTGGACTGAAAGATGAATCAATGGCCTACATCTACCATTGCCAAAACCATTATTTTTGCCCAATTGGATTTGAAGCAACCCCAGTAAAAGCTAGTAAAGCGTATAGGTAAGATACTGTGTTTATGCTTATTTTAGTGGAGGAAATGTACAGAAAAATTTACTGCAACTTGATACCATTCTTCTCCCTAAATAACATGAGCATAAGAAAACAATCCCTGACAAAATTAGCAGATACTGATAGTGGGGAGCACTAAACAACAAAAAGAGTAGGTCACTGGTGTAAGGTGAACCTTAGTCTTGCACTTTGCTTACCAAGCAGTCTACCTTTGGCTGTGTTCAAGATGTAGAGTCACATCAAAGAATGGAGAATGCTAGCTCTACTTTTAGAGTTCAAAGTGGTAATTGTGTGGAGGTAATAAAGTGTAATCATCTGCATCTAATTGGTTCCCAGTGTGAGACTGTGACCATGGGGTTAATGAAGGCTTTAGTGTGTGGACAAAGGAATACAGAAGTTTTTTATTAAGACTGCATTCACTGACATGCCATGTGAGTGAGAAGACTTTGGAAAATATGGCCCAAAGTGAAGGCCAATGCATCAGTCTGCTTAAATTTACCAAAAGGTTAATGGCTTGCTTACTTAATCAGTTACTAAGAATCTGCACTGGAAGAGCAAAGTGGAAAAAAAAAAAAAATTGTTTACTAGATTGAAAATGCAGTTTGAGGAATAATTACATGGTCCAGTGTGTGGAAACTTAACATGCCTTATATCTAGTTTGAATTTATATTGTTTAGTAGTGACTGAGAACAAAAATTTCAACACTTTATCCGTGGTTGAAATGGATTCTCAGTCCCTAGTGGTGTTAATTTTTAGTCAATATTAGATTTGCTTCCTAAAACCAGATCTCTTCTAACAATGTAACATGAAGCAATGAGCTTTTATAACCTTATTTTAGGCTAGAGGTCAGACCAGATGAGCATCCCATTCTCTTCATATCTTCTAGTATCTGGGAAAAATTACGTTTAGGTTCCAGAAGCACTATCAATAGATTCTGCAGCAGTTCTTGTTTACCTGTTCTTGCATTCTAGTTACAAAGGAAAGCTTTTCTTTAAAAATCAAGCTAAGAATGTTTAAGTTTCAAAAGAAATGGGTAGATAGGTTGCTAGGCTGAGTTTAGGAGGCAGTTCCTAGGTCACCCATGGACTTCCTGTATGATCTTAGGTTGCTGGATTTGGACTCGGGAGACCTGGGTTCAGTTCCCAGTTCAACCACAGACTTCCAGTATGACTTTAGGTAAGTCAATTAATCTATCCTGTGTCTTGGTTTCCCATCTGTACAATGATGGCATACATTGTTATTTTACAGGGAATTATAAGTAAACAAATTATTGCAAGCAGTCAGGCCATATGCTGTCTAATTCCCTAGGCAGAAAAATCTCAGGTTTTGTTACAGTTGAAACTGAAACAGTTTTTCACAGAGTAATTATACACAGGAAGTCACAGAACAATCCCCTGTATCTCATCAGTCTGCCCTGATGTCTGTAACAAATTTTGCCTGATGAGGTTATTGCAGGCTTTGAGTTTCTTGGGAGTTGCTGACAAACTTGAACAAGTATCAGTTGAGGGTTTTGTTTTTTAATAATGTGGTACTGGATGCTTAGGAGAAAGGGATTGAAGGTACCAGTTGTTTTTGTACACGTTATCTTACAGCTGTTAGTAACAACTGCTAGCTAGGGTGTAGTTTAAAAATAGTGGAAGGGGCTTTTTTGTGACTCTGTTAGACATCACAGATAGCGAGGAAGACGTTTGTGCCACCTTTGTGTGGCTTTCCACAGCTCTTATTTCCATTGTTAAATATATATATTTGGATCTTACACTAGACTGCCCTTCATCCGAGTAACGCTATTTTTGAGGAAGATCTGTCTTTTTCCCAAATAATAAGCAATAGCTTCTATCTTGCTTCCAGGCCTTGTGAAACAAAAAGTTTCCCTGTATGCAACTGCAAACACTGTTTATGGAGCAGGAGCTGGTTTTTAGTTTGGCTGAGGAAATAATTTTAAATGTTAGAAAAATCCTAAAAGGAACAATAGAATGTTAATCTCTCTTCTTCTTTTTAGTATGCACAATAAATCTTACTAGGATTGTATCTTCTATTGAACAGAGGTCGTGTCTTGCAGCAAGAAGTAGAATATTGGATCTTAATTGGAGAGCCGAGCAGAAAACATCCAACTATACACTGTAAAAGGTATGTTACTTGGTAAGAATATAAAACAGTATGTTTTCTTTCAAAACAATTTATATTTCTCTACTAAGAGTCACCAAGTGACTCTTTAGTTCTTTTGAATGAATATACTGTAGTTCTAACAGAAGCAGGTGTTTTAGTGAGAAAGGTTGTGTTTTGACCTCAAAGCTTGCTCTGCAGTTTTGTATCACATGGCAGGACATGTGTGGGCTGCTCTGAAAGCCAAAGCCTGTTTCGCTTGTTTGAGCGTGACGCGGCTCATGTTAGTCAGGAAGAAAAGACACCTCGGCTGTCTGCAATCCTGGCAGTTCCGAATTACAGGCTGTACAAACCTTGGAGGAGTTTATGCTGCAGTTGAGGATGTACGCAGGCTTGTCTGGGGTGTGTACAGGATATTATGCTGCTACCAAGATCTCCTAGCTCAGATGCAAGTACAGCCTGTATTCTGCATTATTAGCTTATCTCTGCGTTGAAACAACACGTGTGCGATGAGGTCTGGTTCATATGAAGTTGGTGTCTAAGCTAGACATACAGACAAGGAGAGCTAGAGGGCGCTATGTAGAAATTTCATCAATTAGTTATATTTGTCATGATAAATTAATAGAACAGCTTTCTCAGCTTTACTTGACATACGAGTTCATAATGCTTAATATTAATTTCTGAAGTGAGGGAACAGTGCGAAAGAATAGTATTTCTCAAGAAACCAATTCCGTGGCCAAAACAGAAGTTTTAGCAAATAGCTTCTCTGCCACCCCCTTGAGTTAATTATGGAGTGATTTTTATTGATAAAAACAGCTGTGAAAAAAATCACACAACTTCTACTTTGTTTCCTTTTCTTTATTCTCTAATTATTTTGAAAAATTGTTTCAAAGTGCTTATCTGATGGTTTCATAGCCAGTCTGATCTAACCCAGTACCTAAAACCCAGATATCTTGTTTGGTTTTTTGGTTATTTTGTCAGTGATGTGACAATGTCAGTAACTGTAAATAGCTGGATATTTTGAACTAAGATTAAGTGCAACAAAATAAAAATCACATTATGCATGTGGTTGCTGTGCTGAGAAATGGTGTACTATACATCCCACTGACAGCATTTTGTCCTGTGATATATAAGCTACAAATGGCAGAGAAAAAGGTTTCTGAATATAGAATACAAACCCTTGTAATACTGTTTTTTGATTGTGGAGACATTCTTCCTCCTGCTACAGTCCCAATGAGAGCAAGCAGAAAGTTCTGTGCTTAAGGTAGGAGGGCAAAGGTGGGGGTAGAAGTGGATTTTCTGAACTTGGAAGGTGGTATTAGAGAGAAGCAGTTAATTAGGCATTGACAGAAATGAAAGGGTAATGTGTAGGCTTAAAGAGGTCTGGAATACGGGGATATTTTTTTCAATTGGGCTAGAAGGAGCTATGAAACTCTGAAGAGCTGAGTGAATAGCGAATGATTAAATTGATAGTTTATTACAGACAGGAATTAATTCAAATGGAGGAGTGAGTTATGGTGAGAGTTGTCTGGTAAAAACAGATTTAGTGGGTGAAAAAACGCAAGAGTTTGAACAAAACAATATAAAAGGGTAAGAGATGATTAAATAAGTAAAAGCTAATGTTTCTCCTTGCCTAAACCACACTTTGCTTCTTCCTTTCACAAACTAATGAATTGGTAAGGGTAAGCAACACCACTAATGACTCATGGTGCTGTTACTCATTCTGGAAAGTGTTTGCCAAGAGCAGGAATAATCACTGAATGCTTTGATTAAAAGTGACACTTTTATATCTAGCTTGATGTCTCTAATACTGAGGCTTTTCTAGCCTTACACCTTTGTTTATCTTTAAATCACTGGCAAGACTATTTAAAGCTGCAGATCTGTACTTGCATGCGTGTGTACATGAGTTTTAGTGGTGCTGAGGTTTCATAAATGTCAGCTGCGTAGTAATAATCTTATTCTGTAGGTGGGCAGATATTGTCACTGACCTAAACACCCAAAATCCAGAATATCTAGATATTCGACACCTAGAGAGAGGACTGCAGCACCGAAAAACAAAGAAGGTAAGGTAACCTTACTGAGGTGGGAGGAAATTCATGGTAGATTTTTGGCAAACTTATTCATACTCCAGCAGTATAAGGTCACTTCACTAAAAGAAATTTGTTACGAAGTGTTGCTGAAGACAAAAGTCAAGTGTGGGTACTTACATACCAGAGTCATTTCTATTTACTTGCAGAACAAGATACAATACAGCAGTAGCCTGGCATATGCTAGGATGACCCAGGATATCTGCGTATACAATTCATTTGGTCACAATATTTAACCTTGCTGGCTTAAAATGTAGCTGCAGGAAGTATAGAAATACTCTACAGACAAATTACAGGCAGATCCTTTTGATGCATGGCCTTCTAGTGACATGTAAGCAGGAAATAAAGTACAGTAGTGTAGGATCAAACATAAAAGAATGCGTGTGTCTCTGTTGTGTGGACTTATTGTCAATACATATAGCCTTCTTTCCTATAGATAGGACTATATCTCGTGGGTGGGGATGTATTTTTGATTTGCAGATTGAAAGTCTATGAGATACAATAGGCTGAAGAGATATTTCAAATGTGGAGGACCCTATGGAAGACTGTCAGCAAGATGAGAAAGGACCAGAAGAGATAACTTGTGTGAAAGTGGCTGGAGAGTAAAAAAGACTAGCAGAAGATTAGTTATACTAGCCTGTGAAAGTTAAAAAAGATAACTTAAAAAGATGAGAAAGAAGGCAGTAATTGAATCTGGGAAACAATCCAAATTGATTGAGCTGAGTTGTTTGTGGATATGGCTTTGTGTTTGGGTGGGTTTTTTGTTTGCTTGTTTGTGTGGTGTTATGTTTTTTTTTGTTGGTTTTTTTTTTTTTTAAAGAATTCTGTTACCTGACAAGATGTTCGTTTCAAATATCTGTGTATGTTAGAAAGGTGACTGTGTGCATTTAACAAAGAACCTTTTACTTTGATTAGGTTGGAGGAAATCTTCATTGCATCATTGCCTTTCAGAGACTTAACTGGCAAAGATTTGGTCCTTGGAATTTTCCATTTGGAAATGTTAGACAGGATAAACAATCCCAGACACAAGGGCAAGGAATTTCCAAATCTGAGAGTGAAGACAATATCTCTAAGAAACAACATGGACGACTGGGTCGATCTTTCAGTGCTGGCTTTCATCAAGAATCTACATGGAAGAAATCTAATCTTCGTGAGAGGAGAAACAGTGGGTATCAGAGTTATAATGATTATGATGGAAATGATTAAAATTAACTTTAGATTATAGAGTTGATGTATTAAAGTTAGTTTTAATCAAAACATATTAGGGATCTTTAGTCCTAGAATACATACGAATAGAAATTATGGTATAAGATACAGCTTCATAATTATTAAATAAATCTGATGATACAGTTGCAATGGATGAGATCTGATGTATAAAATGACAGATAAGCACAGATTATTGTACCTTTGCAATCAAAAGTAAATATGACAGCAGAATCAATAATTTCTTTTGAAATAATTGTAGTATGTCCTGATCTGTGAAAACAAAAGAGCAGATTGGAATTAGTCAATGTAATAAACAGACTTCATTGAAAATATTTAGTATTCAAAAGCATGAAAACTTATGATATGATGCTATAAAAAGGGTTATTCTGCAAATGGTGTAAGGATAGAAGTAAACATTGCCTTCCTTTTTAACACTCCATTTTATTAAGGCTGCCCATATCCAATGAAAAGGAAAAAAAACCACATTGGTTAGAAAACCTTGTCAGACTTACAAAGTGAATGTACATTCTCCATTTAGTTTCTAGTAGACTTCTGTCAGCCAGATAATCATATTTTTTCAAGCAGGTCTCAGTTTCTTTTCCCTTAGCTGGATGCCTTTTTAGACTGAGAGGAATTGCCTGTGGCAGAGAAAGTTGGAGGACGGACCCTCTTTATTGCTTTTGCTCTGTGGGTGCAGCAGCTGAATTCTTATCCTGGAGCCTCCTGAGAGCATGGACTCCCTTAACGCAAGCTTGTGAAATTCAGTATTAAAAAGATGCATTTACCATTAGCCAAATGAGCTAGCTCAACACTGTGTTCTGTTGGCAGTTCTTTTCCTTATTCAGTCTTAAAACCTCTGTCATTTTTCTGCCGCTCTTTTCATTTTGTATGAAGGGGACGCAAGTGCCGAAAACTGCTGGCAGCCCTGATGATATACCTCTCGGCCAGCAAACAATTCAAGCTTTTTTCAGGTGTCCGTGTGCAGTTGCTTTTTCTTTTTTCCCCTAACTTGAAATTTATCCAGTTGTTCGCCCAGACACTTCTCAACAGTTGCAACTTTCTGTGTACAAATGTTCATACCTGCTCAAGGATTAGTTTTTTTGACATAAAAAATTTGTCATGGAGTGCAGGGGTTTTGTAGGTTGCTGCTTTTGTTAACCAAAAATGGGAGACTTTTAGACTTTTGTTCATTCAATAAAATTTGTTTTCTATTTTGTTGTTTGCTTTTCATTTGTCTTGGGAATGGTGACCTAATGTTTAGTGAAGGTTTTCAGGAAAGTAGGTAAGTGAAGGATCAGAATTGCAACTCCTGCTTAGCAATAATCCCAGTAATAGGGTATCTTTGCTCATAAGCCTGTACAGCCCCTGTGACTTAACTTCTGATATTTAATTTCCCAAAGTCTGCAGGCTGATGACTGAACAAAACCCATAGGTTTTGGAAACTTATTTTCCAGCTGAACTATTTTCAGACATTAGTTTTGCAAGCTGAATTTGGGCCGAGGACTCAAATTTCATTAGAATGCTTGAGCTGTGTTCTTTAGGGTACTTAAGGCTTAAAGTGGGTTTTATAAATGTCTGTTAAATTTTGCTTAATAATGATAGTTGCACTGAGGAACAGGGACTCGCCTCTGTGACAGTAGCCTGCTGCTCTTCTGAAGTAGGTGTGTTGTGACGGACTTCTGTTTTTACAGTTACTTTATTTTGTTCATTAATAAAGCATATTTCACTTT
This sequence comes from Burhinus bistriatus, assembly GCA_013397275.1. Taxonomy (NCBI): domain Eukaryota; kingdom Metazoa; phylum Chordata; class Aves; order Charadriiformes; family Burhinidae; genus Burhinus; species Burhinus bistriatus. Next base: position 222,428 of record VYXH01002960.1, read on the forward strand.
CCTAGCATTAGCAGAAAGAAGGTGCATGTCCTTGGGCATCTGGGAGTGGGGAGCTTTCCCTTGGGATTCCCGGCTGGGAGGTGGGTGCAGTGAAGGGGTGGTGGGAGTGGAGTGGTGAGAGCACAGGCTGAAGGCAAAAGCATGTTGGAGGGGAAGAATGATGGGTTTTTTTCTTTTTCTGACGTGGTGTTTGGTACTTCGCTCTCCTGCGGGTGGGCGAGGACCCCGGCGGGTGGTTGCCGGCCTCCCCGCTGGAGCCTGCCCGCCTCAGGCGACAGCGTGATCCCTCCGCCTCGGGCTCCCCACGGGGGGCAGCAGCCGCGGGGGTCCGTCGGAAACAGCGGTGGGTACCGCACACCCCACTGCGGCGAGAACAACAGGGGATGATACTAGGGGCGAGGGAGCCGCCGACCTCCCGTCCCGCAGGCCTGCCGGGAAGCAGCTTCCCCGCCCTGGCGCCCGTCTCCGCCCCGCCGACTACCCTTCCCGGCGGGCAGCGGGGCAGGGCGAGGGCCGCGCATGCGCAGGCCGTGCGGGGAGGCCGCGGGGCCGCCAGGGTCTCCGCGACCTGAGGCGGCGGGTCCCCGTCCCCACTCCGGGTTCCGTCCCCGGGCGCCGCTTCAGGTGAGCCCCGCTCCCCTGCCCTCCCTCGGGCCGTGCCTCCTCCGGTCGGTGCGGCCCCGCGGCGCGCCTCGGCGTGCCCCCGGAGCGGGAGGCGGTTGTCTGGGACCGTGGCGGTCTCCGCGGACAGGTCAAGGATGGCCGGCCGGCGAGCAGCTGTAACGCTGTGCTCGAGCGGATTTTTTTTAAAGTTTGTTAGTTTTTTGTTTGTTTGTTTGTTTGTTTGTTTTTCCACGTACCGAAAGGTGAGGGAATGGTCCGGAACCGGCCCGAGCGGCTGCCGGGGCGCCCTCCCCTCCCCAGCCCACCTCGTTACTGCTGTGTGCGGTGATAATGCGTCCTCATTAATAAAGCGTACGTTGATCGTATAATCTTGAGTTATTTCTTCTTTTGTTCCTCGTAGATTCCCCTCTCTGGGAGTAGCTGAGAAGGGACAATGGGAGTTCAAGGACTTTGGAAACTGCTTGAATGCGCTGGGAGACCGATAAACCCAGAAACGCTAGAAGGAAAAATTCTTGCTGTTGGTATCCTGTAAAAGTAAAGCTGAGGCACCAAGTTTATGGGGGAGATTATTTTAATTGTTTCACTTATTTTGATTTGATCTATTGTGTTTGGCTTTTTTAGAAATTTTAAATCGTGACAATATTTTGATAAGTAGATTTTATGCTTTATAATATGTGGAATACTAAGCTCTTTATTTTTTTTAATGTTTTAAAAAAGAAACTTTTTAAATAGGTTCCTTACACAACTGTTGGGCTATAGGATTTTGTGCTTTGTAAATAAACGTGCTGCTCTCAGTAGGACTATAAGATGAAAAAGTTTTAAATACTTTAGCATCAACTTTCCTATCATACATACTTGGTTAAATGCTGGAAAGATGTGGAAAGAAGTTGTCCTTCATATATTTGTAAAAATAACTGGGGAGGTACTACTTGCTGCAGAGTTGTTTCAGTTCCGCTTTTTATCCAGGGCGATAGGGGCAAGAATTTATTCTTGTCTGAAGTTTTTGAATAACCTTGGCTTCGATAAGCCAAGCCTGGAACAGTGAGCAAAAGCCATTCAGTCAAATATGTGCACTTTATAGAAAGTATTAATGTGGTATATCTGTAAGACAGCACTTTTTTTCCTCTTAACGGTTGTTTAAGATATCAGTATTTGGTTGAACCAAGCAATAAAGGGAGCCAGAGATCATCGTGGTAATTCCATACAAAATGCTCACCTCCTCACTCTGTTTCATCGACTCTGCAAGTTACTGTTTTTCCGAATTCGGCCTGTCTTTGTTTTTGATGGAGAGGCACCGCTTCTGAAGAGACAAACTTTGGTAAGTATGTTTACTGAGCCATTGCAATGCAAAATAGGATCCGTCTGCTGATACGAAGTAGCCATTTTCAATTTCCTGCATATTCTGCTTATGATTCTGAGCTGTGAGGATGGAGGGCTTGAAGTGCACTGCTGTGCAGGTGTTCTTTGCAATCCCAGTCTTGGTTAGCTGTTGTACCATGAAGCAGCTCCCTTTTGATATATTCAGGTTTGGTTTGTGTAGAAATCAGATTGCAGAGAGGTAGATGATGGCATAAGCCTGGGTCTTGCCTCAGAATGGACCTGAACGCAACTCTTGCAAGCATTTGTACCCAGAAGCTGAAAACTATTCCTGAGTGTCACAGAGGAAACCGACACAGAGGGATTTAGAGGATTCGAAGGCTGTGTCCTCATTGATGTAGGATGAGTTAGGAGTTGCTCGTAGACTCAGCATACGTAATTATAACATTAATTCCCTAGATATGTATCTTCAGCATCCAGCAAAATCTTTTTGGTGTTAATCTTATTTCCACAGGCTAAGCGAAGACAAAGAAAGGAAGTTGCCATCAGTGATTCCAGGAAAACTACAGAGAAACTGTTGAAAACATTTTTGAAGAGACAAGTTATCAAAACTGCTCTTACAGGCAAAAGGCAAGAATTAAAAATTATTTTCCCCTTGTTTATAAGTGGCAGGTAAGTTTTTATGTAGCTATAAATCAGTGTTGTGTTTTTTTTTTTTTTTTCTTTCCCTAAGCAATGAAGCTTTGCCCAGTATTACACAAGTTCGAAGAGAAGAAATTGATGATATGTATGTGTTGCCTTCTTTAGAGGATGAAGAGAAGAACAGGTAGGTAGAATTAAGAAAAATAGCTTAAACGGTTATAATAAACTCAGATAAAAGTATAAACCACATTTTTTGACATTGCTGAAAGACCTTTGACCCATAATACTCCATAATATAAAGTATATTTCTTGAATTTATATTTTATTTCAGTTTCTTTTTGGAGAGTCTGGTTTATAGCTCTGGATACAGAAACCTTCTAGTTATTTATGGGAAAGTAACAGCAGAAGCTTTCAGTCCACAGATGAAATTTCTACACTGGATTCATGTTTAAGGATGAAAGTGCTACCTCGGTCTCTGTGGCCATATCTATATGACTAAATGGAACTGATTGTTCAGGCTTGCATAGCTGGTGTATGGCAGCTTGATTCTGGTTTGCTTCCCCTCATTGAGTAGCGTAGATGTGTTCAGCAGAAGTAGGCTTTGTATGTACTTGTCAAACTTCTGACTTCTTAAGTAACACTGAGGGGGAATGTGGAGCTATCTGGTAGATTACTCTGTGCATATCTTATATACTTTTAAATGCTGACCAAATAAGAATCGGGTAATGATTTAAACAGCAACAGTTGTCTCGATGTAGTTTTCGCTGAGATAAGTCTGCCTTCTTGCTTTCTGTTCAGAGCTTTTTGACTTGTGTATGTATGACTGTTTGTATGTATATGCATGTATGTATGTGTGTACTTTGATGTTGTGTGCCAATTTTTGTACTTACTGGTGAAGGTATGACTAATGTCCTTTTGCTTAAAATAGGATTTTTATTTTCCTAGGTAAGTATCTACATCTTTTTTTTTCTCTTTGTGATTTTTAGCTCAGAGGAGGAAGATGAAAAAGAATGGGAAGTGAGAATGAGCCAAAAAAAGATGTTGCAGGTAAGTGCATCCTAATAGCCCTGTTACTGTGAACAATCCTGTAATTCACGTGTTACGCTTAAAAAACAAACCAAAAGGTTTAAAAAAAAAAAAAAAACCAAAAAAGTGTTCAGAGGTATAGGTCTTACTATAGCATTACTTATCAAGTAAACAAGTTAATTTTAAGTACTCTATGAATTCCTACTAATGAGGAAATAAAAATGTAATTTTCTCCAGTAGAGTACAGCAGAATAGGAATTTCTTACAGAATTTTTTTTTTTTTTCTGACTACTTTCTCTGGACACGTGGAAAAGAAATTTTATTTTGTAATGCTGTAAGTGAAGTGTATGCATTTGTGCACATGTGTATGCACATATAAGACAGCATATTTAATACGTCCCATGCGTCTCCAAATACAAATTGATATTGAATCACTTTGATCCTTGAGTTTTCACAAGATAAATTCTGTATTCCCTTCTGATGTGCTGATCTCTTGAGAAGAGGAGAAAAGAGAGATATAACCTAAGAAGGCATAATGAATAATAAAACTGTCTCTGCTTTCATCAAAGTTTAAAAAAAAAAGGGGGGGGGGAGAAAAACTCTTGAAAATACTATTTATCTTTGAAGTAGTTCGCATTCAGAAGGAGAACCTCTTTGGAAGGATAAAATCAGACTAGCTGAGGCTGTAGGACCTGCTTCTGTGATTAATACTAAATATCTTTTTGTAAAAAGAATAAACCCAAGTTTCTTATATAGTCTACATCAATAATTCTGTATTTTATTAGCTAGTAGTTATCTTTTTTTTTTTTCTTAACTGTTCTCTTCACATTATAGGAAGTAGCAACAAAGATTTTTGTGGCTTTTTTGTGTTGTTTGAAACGATGCTCTAAATATTTTATTGTTCATGCTGTGCTGCAATATAAAATACATGTTTATGTTTTTATAGGAAGAGTTATGTGAAAATCCTCATTCTGTAGATATTGAATCAGAAGATTTCAACAAGCTGCCTCCAGAAATAAAACATGAGATCTTGACTGATATGAAAGAATTTACAAAGCGAAAAAGAACATTATTTGAAGCAATGCCAGAGGTAATATTTAAAATAGTTTTCAAGCCATCAGAATGGAGCTATTGCCATTAATGCAGATGAAGGCTACATAAGAGTATCACATCTGGAAAGCTTTACCCTCAGGCCTATTTAATAAGAGATGTTACATTAAGGGGAAAAAAAACCTGACAATAACTCTTAACAGAGCCTTCCCGTGTGTGTATTCAGAGTCCTGTCTCTTGATTTCCACTGCAATTGACAGAGCTAATTCAGTTTGGCAAGAATGGAAAAAATCGTGCTGTGTCTCACACCTCATCAGCATTACACCCAAGATTTCAATTGCAAGAACATACTACTGGTGTGGATAAACCAGGCAGAATGAACGCAGCTTGAATTCCAAATGCTCAGGCTGTTAGGGGAGCTGGCAGCTGGGAAAAGGCTTTTGTAACTTAGGCAGATACGTTACTAAAGCCATTTGGAGATAATCAGGGAATCCTGTAGTGCCACTTCTACAATAGCTTTTCAGAGCACAGTTAGATTTTTAAAGTGCAATATATGTCAGATCAAACGATAGTTTGTGCCCAAGGGTAAGCTAAGAACCGTCATCTAAAAACCATCCGCATGTGGATTCTGTTATAATTGCGTTGTTTTTAAGGTGAGGACCAGCCCTGTAGGCAGCTAAGTTTTGTCGGTCACATCACTGAGATCTCACTGTGTCCAGCCAGCATTCAGAACTACTTAATGTTACCTTTTAGAATACTGGCTAGTATTGCCATTACTTGGGAATGCAGCAGTCAGTAAAAGACAAATGTTACCTGCTTAAAGGAAGCTCTTAAAAGGCTCTCCAGGGCACAGTAAATAAACTTGCTTAAAAGGTGCAGCTAGTGGGATTATATTTAAATTGACTTGGTTGGTTGGTTTTTTTTTTGTGTTTTTGTTCGTTTGTTTGTTTGTTTTTAAGGAGTCCAATGACTTTTCCCAGTACCAGCTTAGGGGTTTGCTTAAGAAAAGCAATCTCAATCGGTGCATAGAAAATGTACAAAAAGAATTGAATCAACAGCACTCAGGTGAAATCCAAACACAATATGAAAATGAAGGTGGTTTTGTGAAAGAAGTGGAATCTAGGAAGGTAGTCTCTGAAGATACTTCTCACTATATCCTAATAAAAGGTATGTCGGGTCTTAGTTTTGTAAAACCTCTTGTTCAGTGTGTGCAGTCTGCAGCTGTCAGTTTTAAGAAAAACCTGAAAATTGTTTACTGGTGCATGTAGCCGATACTTTGTATGAAATGTGTGTTACTGTTAGACATAATTAACTGATCTGTAGACGTGTAGAAAACTTGTTTATTAATCTTTACATAATGATGTTCATTATGTAAAATGTTACTATAAAGCAGTTTTTTACTAAAAAAAAAAAAATCAAATTAACAAAAAACTTTTCTTTCAGGTATTCAAGCAAAAGAAGCTATAAGTAGAGACTTGGAAACTACTGCAGGACCCTCATCAAAAATGCTTGAATTTACTAAATCAAATAAAATCAATGAATCTCCTGCTGTTGCAAAGCTAGTTGCATCTGACAAGTTGCAGACAGAGAAAGATACCAATGTGGTGACAGCACCACCCTCTCCTCGGACTTTGCTTGCTATCCAGGCAGCTGTGGTAGGAAGCAGCTCAGAAGAAGAACCGGGGGATGAAGGTACAGGACTACTGAACATGGACCAGTCTGTAACAGAGCAAGGCAGCGTGTCTCCAAGATCACTATGGGCAATTCAGCAAACTCTGTGTGATGATGATAAAAAGGAGGAAATTGCTACTGTTAGAACTGCTGAAGTGCTACCAGAAAGATCAGAAGCGAAGGATTTTCTGCTTAGTAGCTCAGATGAGGACGATCAGATTCTTGAAGTTCAGGAGGGAAAAAAAATACCTACATCTACAATTCATTTGTCAAACCAAGTGATTATGCAAGATGCTGAATTTGAGCAAAAGAGTCAGGAGTTGGAAAAAAATCATATTACACCCAAGGACACTAGTATATCCAGAGCTGAAAATTATTCTTGTATTGACAATACTATAAAAGGCAAAGACGATGTAGACAAAGAAGAAAATGGTTACAAAATGGACTTAAATTCTTCGGGAGACCAGGATATAAACTTGCTCATGCAAAAGCCAAGCTGTTCCCCTATCCAAGCTAGTATAGGGGCTTTGATTCATGCTGAAAAAACAGACCGTTCTAAAAATGAGGAGAACTTGAAAATTTCTGAAAATACAGAGGAACTAATTTCACACACAGAAGAGAATGTACCTGAGGTACAAAGGGATACTAGATTTTTTCCAGAAGCAAAAGGTCCTGAGGAGGAAAGGGAAAGGATATCACAGTCTGAAGACAGTGATTCTGATGGTATGTGCTTTTTAATTGTGTAAAAAGTTAAGAAAATAGTACCTTATTGGCCTTGCAGTCAGTTGACGTTAACCTTTTCTCCTAGTAAGACATGCTTTTACAATGCATCTATTCCAACCTATGTAGGAGGTGGGAAGAAAATCTGATCTATGTTTTTCCCCCTGGTGTTATGCTTTATCGTTGAAACCTGAGTATACAATACGGAGAGCCAGGAAGGCATGCTGTTGCATACATTGAACTTAACTGGTGTATTAACAGTCAACCACGTGGTTTCTGTAATTTCACAATCCTTATGTCTATTTACGGCGTATAGGGGAAAAAAAAATCACTGCCCAAGTTAAAAACGCTTACAAATACTTCTTTCTAAACAAGCAGCAGGAAGTTGAAATCTTTATTTTCCTTTCATAGGAAGCTTTATTGAAGTGGGTACTGAAATCGGTAATGAGACTGAGTTTCCTAATAAATATGATGAAAAACTGGGTGATGAAACAGCACTTGCAGAAGTGGAGACAGACAGAGATGATACTGTCACACAGGACTTGCTGAAGGAGTCTGATGAAGTGCAGTTGGCAAACGATCAGAATGTTGAAAGAGAAGATGGTGGTAAAGATGCAGTGGATGAGTGGCAAGACATCAGTTTGGTAACTCCTTGTTATTTGTTTTGAGCTAGTAATGAAGTGCTCTGTCCCCAAGTAGTTTTTAAGAAAAACTATTGGACAGCTTCTTACTGTTCCATTGCTTTCTCATACATGTATTTAATTCTGTGGGAACTGATTTTTCTTTAAAGCTGATGGTTAACTGTAATCTCTCTGAAATCAGAGGGAAACTTTAAGGTTTTAGTGCTCTGATGAATAGACCTATTTCTGGCCTGATAATTTACTGCATTAGAGAAGCTATGACAACTTCCAAGTGTGACTTAAATGGAGCATGTACTACTAGAATAATTATAGTTGGAGACTTAGTGCTTTACTTATCTAAGTATACCTGAATTGTCGAAATGATGAAAATCTTGTTTTACTTTTCAGGAAGAACTAGAAGGATTAGAAAATGACCTTTCTGCTGAGCAGAATATGCTTCAGGCTCAAAAACAGCAGCAGGAACGCGTTGCTGCTTCTGTAACGGGACAGATGTTCTTGGAAAGCCAGGTAGTATTTGTTGAATCATTTTGATTTGATATAGGGATGATGTGTTTCCCCCTCCACCCCAGTCAAACATTTTCTCAAAAGTTGTTAGTAATGTTACTTAGTTATAGGTGGGGGATATTTAACTGAGGTTAAATAATGTATTCCATAAAAGCAAATTGTGTAAAATTCATCAAAATAAGTGTATATCAAAACACCATCCAAAAGATGACTAGTCTGCCCACTGTTTCCTGATTGATATGAATGTTTCTGATAAGCGTACTGATAAGCTTTCATACTATTTTCGGAGTTAGAGATGACTGGTGGGTTTGTGTTTTTTTTTTTTGTTTTTGTTTGGTTTTTGTGTTTGTTTTTAACCTGCATGTTTATTTCATGGAGCCCACATAGTTGTAATGCATGGACTTTTCTCCATGTTAAAGTAGCGGTTATGGAAAGCACAATGCTTAAGTATGCTTGTGTAATTAAGACAGCGGATTCTCTAACTGTGTAGTAATAATGTGATCAAGGAGTGCTTGACTTACGTGGCGCTGTCTGCCTGAGATGAGTAAGTGGGATTTCCCTCTTGACTTAACTGTGTTTGGTGCTTTTTAGTGGAGATTAAGATTAGCTATGAAATATTAAATACCTTTGAAGTATGAATCTAGCAGTTCCGAGTCAAGCAGAAGTATAATAGATGTTCATTTCTCAGATAAAATATGAAGTGATTTCTCTCCATCCTGCAGGAGCTTCTCCGTCTGTTCGGCATTCCATATATTGAAGCTCCAATGGAAGCAGAGGCACAGTGTGCTATATTGGACCTGACTGATCAGACCTCTGGGACGATTACCGACGATAGTGATGTTTGGTTATTTGGTGCACGACATGTTTATAAAAATTTCTTCAGTCAAAACAAATATGTAGAATATTATCAGTATGTTGATTTTCAAAACCAGCTAGGTAAGCTCAGGTATTGGTTTGTTAGATACAGCCTTTAATAAGACAGCGCTGCTGTGTATCTGTCTGAAGTTGTATTTCCTACAGAATTTCGTGTGTCTGTGACTACAGTGCATGTTTTTCGGAAAGTCTAAAGGCATTCAGTTGGGTTGCTGTTTTTACTGCCAGGTGACCCATCTGAATTTGCAGCTGTTAGTTACGCTTGCATTTAATAGACTGAGTTAGTGTGATGGTCATCAAAGCTGGAGGTATGAACTGCGGTGCCAGTTTCTGGGTGTATTTCAGCATGACTTTCTGACGTGTGGGAAAATTGTATTCTGATGCCATCAGATTTATAGTCTTCTGGAAACAGAAGTTAATTTTGGATGTATTGACACATAATGTGTTGGAAGAGGATCCAGCATATGTATATGCTCTGTAAAAGGTTTTTTATTTATTTAATAAGAGCCTTTTTCTTCTTTCAGATTGCTCTTGTACCAGTCTAATCAAATTGTTGCTAATTCTGTTGAACTACTAAACTTCAGTGTCATGTAGTGTATTAAGGGAAATATGAGCCAATTTTAAGTTTTTCTTATGCCTTGTTTAAGCAGAGCTCTGTTAGAGTCGATTTTGACATTTGCAAAGTTGAGAGAGGCTATAAACTTTGAAGTAATATATTAATGTCTTCAACATGTAAAATTCACAACATTCTTGTGTGGGGAAAAATAAGTCTTCGGTTTCTTCTCCCAGCAAATTGAATGAAATATTTTTTTTCTTCTACTTATACCCACTTAGGTATGTTACTGTAGCTTACTTGGAAAGGATTGCTGTAAAAGCACGTGTGTGATTTTTAGCTGTTATTAAAGTAATAAACCAGAGCATTTATTTATTTATTTATCAGGGGAGAATAGTCACCATCAGTCTTCATGTCACATTCCTCAGCAGTCTTGTACTTCTACTCCTTTTCCATGTATTGCACAATTCTTCTTTCTTGACAGTTGATGGATATCCCGGCTAGCATGCTGATGGTCTTGCTTTGTGTGCTTAGACGTGTGTCCCTCCTTTTCTCCACTGATTTTTTTTTTTTTTTTTTTTATTTTTATTTTTTTTAT
>VYXH01002960.1:232733-265797 GCA_013397275.1 Burhinus bistriatus
CACTTTCTTCATCTGTTTTTTTTTTTTTTTTTTTAAATTATCATTTTTTTAATCTAAACTCCTGAGGCTAGTTGCTGAAAATCAGTCTGGTTGCATCAGATCTTATAGGGTACCAAGTAGAAATGGTCAGCTGAGTTCTTCTTTCTGGCTGTTTCACAGGCTCTTTTGGTCTACTTAGTAACTGCACTAGCACAGAGCAAAAAGCTTTCAGTTTGGGAACACTTTTCAGAAGCAGAGGCATTGATATTATGGACTAGAATTCAAACAATATTTTTATTTTTGATTTGGGGGTTATTAAATTCAGGTCAGCATTAGATGAGAACAGGACAGTAACTGGAGAAATAGATGTAAGATAATATCTCTTAGCTCTTAGAAACCTAGAATTTCCCAACGGTCTTTATATTGTAACATTTTAATTTTGGCAAGATGTATTTGCCAAGTTAGCACAACTATTGGTGCTTGAGCTAGCAGTAACAGATTGACACTGCTCCAGAATATAATTTAGCAAATTCTGATGTTGAATTAAATATAATTTTACAGAGTTAATGCCTTTGGGTTCTTTTGGGTTTTGCCTTTCAGATAATATATTATTCCTTAATTTGTAAGAACACAGATGCTGAATCCACTGGTTTTATTTGATTTATGCACTTTATTTTACAGGGTTGGATCGAAGCAAGCTAATTAATTTGGCATACCTGCTTGGAAGTGACTACACTGAGGGCATCCCAAACGTTGGCTTTGTAACAGCGATGGAGATTTTAAATGAATTTCCTGGGCATGGCTTGGAACCTCTCTTAAAATTCGCGTATGCTTCATCGTATTTTGCTTTTTTGTCTCTCCATAATATGAATATTAGCAAATCTACTTTTCTGCTGCTTAAGCATACAACAAAACATATGACTAAGTTAACTGTAAAATACGTAACTGCCATTATGTCACTATTTGAAATGGCAGGTAAATAAGGTGACATGTTGATACAGCTATTACAGTGGACTAATGAAGACAATAGAACAGCTGTAGAACTGTGCAACTGCTTTTGAGTTCATTGCAGAACTGGATCCATAGTGGAGTGGAGGTTTATTCTCCCTGAGTTTGTGAGAAGGTGCTGTAGCTTGCTCGTAGAGAAAAGAGACTTGATGAGTGAGGAATGGATGACCTGGAAGAGACAGACAGGTAGGCTGTGGGGAAGAACAAGATTTGAAGAGGGCCAAGCCGGTTGAATAGGCAATGGCAAGGATAGTTAGAAGTCTTTTTTGTTCTCCTCCCTTCTCCTCCTCCCTTCTCCTCCTCCCTTCTCCTCCTCCCTTCTCCTCCTCCCTTCTCCTCCTCCCTTCTCCTCCTCCCTTCTCCTCCTCCCTTTTTTTTTCCTTGCATGCCAAAAAAACCTCCAAAAATGAGCATTATGTGTGGAAAATATAATGTTCCAGTGAGGCTGAATTTAGGGCCTTCTGTTCAGCAGCTTATGGGGAATCCAGGTAATATTTGCTACTGTGGCTTACAATGCCTGCTTTGACTGTGTATGTTTTGTCTTTTCTGCTTTCAGATTATATCTCCCTTTTGCCATTTTTTATTTGGAAATATCCTACCTCATCTCGTGGTAACTGAAATAGGGAGACTAAGGCTACAGAAATTAGCGTGGTGACTCTTGATATTCCAAATTGTATTTTATGGAGGTAAATGAATACTTTCCTCTATTTTTCAGTGAGTGGTGGAATGAGGCTCAGAAGAATAAGAAATTGAGACCTAATCCACATGATACCAAAGTCAAGAAGAAACTGCGGGAGCTGCAGCTTTCTTCCGGTTTCCCAAATCCAGCAGTGGCAGAAGCATACCTGAAGCCTGTGGTGGATGAGACAAGGGGTTCGTTCACCTGGGGCAAGCCTGATGTAGAGCAGATCAGAGAATATCCTTCTACTATATGGCAGGACCTGTTAGCTAAAAGTACTTGGATGAAAGTTCGTAAGGCTAGTTAGTAAGTCAGTAATGGACTGTTAAATTCTTAACATCTCATTGGTGTGAGGGGCCCTCTTCCCTGTCCGCATGTGTTCTCCTGAATGATAACCAGCTCTGGAATGGAAGAGAATGCAGCCATGCCTGTGTGGCACTGAGGGCTGCTCTGCCCTCCTTAGAGAGTGGGCTGCTTCAGTTTGCATGCACAGAGAGTATCGTAGCTGTACTGGCTAGTTTGTTGTGATGTTATGTTCCTGTAACTGCTGTGCCTGTTTCTAGACTTAGAGCGGGATTGTTTGCACACTCCTGATGTGTGTTTCCCATCTTTCACAAACAAATTTCAAAACCTAGTCAGAAATGGTCATTCAGTCTGTGCTTTATCCTTAGTTATGCACTGCATTTCTTGCAATGATGTCTGTTTCTTGCATCCATTGCAGCTTAAGATGCAGTGAATTGTTGAAAAGTAGGTAGTAATGCATGCAGAGCTAATAGTGTTTTAAACAGTAAATGAAACTTCCAGTGTGTGCAAGTGTAAAAATAAGGTTTACTTGTAGGTACTTTGTCTTATGACAGTACCATATAGCCAAAGTGAGTTCTGTCTTCACTGAGACATGCTTTTGGAAATGTCAATATTAGGGAAAAAGTTCTGTAACTAATAGAGATGTAACAGCATGATTAAGATATGTAGTGTAATACTGGAACCATCTCCATAAGTCAGCTGAAATAACTTAGAGCATTTTCTCTGTTTTTGTAGTAGAAAAAGCTCTGAAGTAGAGTAACTTTCCTCCAGACATTGTTTATTTGAGGAATTTTCATTTTATGTGTTTGCAAAAGACTAGTAATAGCCATTTTGTAAATTTCCTTAACTTTCTGCACATTCTGTCAGGATCACTTTGGCTGGACTAGGACAAAGATAGATGAAATCCTTTTGCCTGTGATAAAACAGCTGAACTTGCAGCAGGTAAAGTATAAAACTATGTATAGTTTAAGGGTAACTGGTAAATTGTAAGAGAAGCATTTTAAAATGAACAGCAAGGCTTTAATCTAAAATATATTTCTCAGAAACTGGGATTTGGCCGTTTTTAAAAAAAATCTTAAGACATTTTTAAATGTCATAAAACGTACTTCTCTGGACTTCATATCTGTATGATTTGGGTGTGCTGTGAGACACTCTACATAATTCAATTGTTGGTTTCAATTTTGTTATCTATCAACCACCTATCTCAAGTCCAGGTTGCTGTTTGTTCTGGATGTAGCTGAAACTGCAGGTACCTCAAGCGCCTTTAGTATTTTTAAAAGACAGCGTGCTGTCTCTGAAAATGATTTATAAAAATGCCACTAAGACTTTGAAGTGAGACAGACCATTTGGTACCATCCATATCCTTTGAGGAGGAGTGCAGACTGAACTGTTGAGCAAATGCTTATTAATAATATTACTCTAATTTCCAGATAAATGTTCTGTCAACTTTAATGAAACTTAAAAGTGAATAGTGGTGCATGCTGTGATACCATGAAAGTCAGTTGTAAAATTCCACCTAAGGTCAGATTCTTTTCTCCTTTTGCCATAAGCAAGATATATATGTAGTCTAAACTAATTTTCTAAGTTGTCTCTGTCACTCAAAGGAGTGAAAGGTACCAAAACCCATAGTTAAATCCAGATACTTTCAGGTTGATTGCAATATCCTTTGGAAGCGTCTGTCTCTCCTAGACAATTTTAGGGAGAATATAGAGGACTAGCTTCATCTATACAGCAAGCCTAGCTGTGGTTGAGTAACACAGACCCGTTGTGTGTTACTACTACTCTTAAATCTTTATACTGTAGCAGCATGCGTTACAATGAACTTGAGTAAAATGACTGCATTTTGTTGCACTAACATATGCAAATGTGTAGTGCACTTACAACGTTTGCTTAGTAAACGTTCTGTTGTTTTAACAGCTTGAAGCTAAGGATGTGTTCCTAAGGACATACTTACGAGCACTATAGAGATTCTCTGGTATTAGGGTTGAAAACAGCAACCTATGTCTAATCATCATCAGCAGCATAGTGTTTATAAAATTTCACTGGAGTTTGTTTATTATTTAGTTTCTGTAAAGGTTCTTGTTGCATAATTTATAATATAGTATAGGTATTAGTATTATAATCTTGTTCACATCTACTTGCGTGCATATTAATTTTATTAGTCCTTTGTCGTACTTTAATTTGGGATGCTTTACAGTATAGCTGAGATAACAACTGAATTCCCATCACAAAAACATCCAAAGGTGTTTCTCTGTTTTATTTTTGATAGACTCAGCTTCGAATTGATTCATTCTTCAGACTAGCACAGCATGAAAGACAAGCCATTAAAAGTCAGAGACTGCGGAGAGCTGTGACTTGTCTGAAGAGAAAAGAAAAAGAAGAAGCCGATGAAATTCGGGAGGCCACTGCTGTTATGGAGAGTGAACTTAAACAGCATGAGCAAAGGAAAGGGGAAAGTACTGCAGGCTGCGCAAATCATCAAGCTGTGGCAACCGAAGTCCAAAGTGGAAAGAGAAGAAAGCACGCACATTCCAGAAAAGAACATTTGTATGGAGGTGGTTTTATTGGGAATTTGCATCTTTCAGAAACTTCTAGTGACTCCTCAGTAGAGGAATCAGAAAGCAGGGATTTAGGCAACAGCAAGAAGAGGAAAAATATCTCTGCAATGGAGACAGGAGACTATAAAGAGGAAAAGGGGTGCAGTAGCTCAAGCAGTGAGGATGAAGAAGAACTGGGAAATGTAGTCATGGTGACTGCCAAACCTGTGTTTGAGGGCAGAAAAAAGAAATCATGGAGTAAGAGAGGAAGAAGAAAGAAAAAGTCTTAAAGAAAAAAAGTCTTAAAAAGAGACAATGCATGTGCAGTTTTTATGACTTAAGCTTTGTAAATATTCTATGAATTTTTGATAAAATAATAAATTATCCCTATTCATCAGGTATTTGTCATGCATTTTGTGTCCAGAACTTAAATAGGAGGGATTTTAAACAAGGAAAACCCAATAAATTAGTACGTTTACTCAAAGACCTACATTGGATTTGATACAGGTTTTCTGTTTTGAGGTTTTAAAATTGAGCCAAAATATGATGTCTATTCATTTGCATTCTAACTGAGGCGAGATAGCTGTTAAAGTCACATGCAATCTTTTGCTACTTGGATTATTTGTAGGTGCTGAGAGAAGGAAAATCAGTTCAATTAGTGTTGTTTTCCTTATTCCCTGCCTGCCTCAAAAGTTTTGTGCTCAAAGTAATGTTGCATCGAACCATTCATGAGACAGTGTAAGCCCATGGAAAATCATGGAAAAATCACAGTACAGTAAGTCCTTATATAATCTGAGGTGCTGTAATTGTTTATGTTCTGAATGTAAATGTCACGTTTCTATATTTGGAGTTACGCGACCATGTCCAAAGATAGAATTTGTCTGCAAAAGTGATGTTCGGAGGTACCCACTGGTTGCAGCACACGTTGGATTAATTTGAGAGAGAAACAATGTGTTAGGCTCACACTTCCCCGCCGCCCCCCCACCTCACCTGTCTCTCTGAAGGATTGTAGAATTTATTTATAGCTCCTGTGGATTAAGATGGAAAAGCACTGCATGCTCCACATCGAACTTGTATTCTTATGCTACATTTTAGTGCTCTTTCTTGCTTCTTTTGTCATTTAATATTTCTACTTAATTTCTCATTGTTTCAAAGTCCAAGTTCATACAATTAAGTTCTGTATGAAACATTAGCCTCCCCTAAAAGGATGATGGGCTGAGGTGAACTGCACAGGGTTTGGCCCTTACAGTTGGCAGAGAGTCTAATACTAAACATTAAAACTAGTGTTTCCTTGGCAAAAACTATCTCTTTTTATATTAATTTTGTAAAAGATTATAATATTTTAAACAAATTCTCAGCCTGGACAGCCAGTGTTTTGTAAATCACTCATTAGTATTACTGAATTTTTCTTTAAAACTGTAGATCGGGTCCTGGTGATTTGTTTGATAGTTTCTAAATGTAGAAGAGCTCCTGTTAATTTCTTCTGCCAAGTATGGTGAGGTACCTTCAGTTCCCTGTAGGGCTTGTTTAGTGTTCTTGTACAAAAATTTATTATTTTTCAATGGCACCTAGAAACCCCAGTGGAGGTTGAAGTGTAATTTTGCTGACAGCTGTGTAAAGTAAGAGGCAGTTCCTGTCCTGAATTGATCGCAGTCTAAATAAGAGAAACCTTAAAGATACCGGTGTTTGTTACCACGGCAGTAAGTGATTGCGATCTTTGAGCAAATGTACATCTTGTATATACAAAGGAGGGGCGGTATGTGTATTTTTATGTACGTTGACAGCTGTCTCGTGAATATTTGGCTGCAAAATGGGCTAGAATTTGGGGAGATTGTGTACCTTGTTACAGTTCTGCATTCCAATGTGAGCACCCATTTATGCGCCCCTGCCCCTTTGCAAGTTGCCCTCCATGCCTGCAAGACCCCTTTGACTCTGAAGAACGATATTTAGCTCTTTGGTTACTTTTTAGTAACAGCGAGGGGCGACTAACACTGTGCCACCATCCTATTTTTGTAAAAAAAACCAAAACCAAACAAACAAAAAAAACCCAAATCAAACAAAAACCCCCAAAGTTGGTTACTTTGTTGGTTGGAGCTCCCTTGGCTGAGTGTTACAAAATCCACTGCCTTACGTCAGGGCGGCCGTGTGCGGTGCCCACGCCGTGTGCCTCCTGCAGCTGTCAGGATTTATTACTGCTTCTGGTGTGGGGATGTTGGCGGTGAGTGACGCGCTTCAGAGCACACTGCTGCCCGGGAGGGAAACGGCTGGGCAGAGAAGGACTTTTCTGTCTGAGTGCCATCTTTGGGAAGTTGCAAGAGATTCAGGTAACGTTGCCGGAAACGCAGCGGATGCCAGCGGTATTTCACTTGTCTGTGTCTTTAAATTACTTTGTATGGTGTGCTTTGCACCGCGCAATTCAGCAGCTGAGCTCTTCTGCACTGGTCGGTTGCTTGTGGTGCTCCTGAACTCGTTGTGTTAAAGTCGGACAGGTTGCTGTGTAGTTCAGTGTACCTCAAAGGTTATTTTTAGAAGGACAAAATGTACAGGACCAAAAATTACAAAGGTTTGCCCTTTTTGGGTGATTTCATAGTGCAACATTGCTTGTCCTTCGGAATGCAAAGGGACTGATTATTAACCTGTTCTTTTTATCTTCTAATGGGAAGGAAATTTGTCTTTTATGCTTCCGAGGTAGCTGACAAGCTGATGGATGTGTGTAACATTTACTGTTTAATGTCCCAGTAGTTTCTAATGCTATTTGTTATTCTGAAGATGCATACAAAGACTTTGAATCCCGTTGAATCTCCCTTCTGTTCCCCACGTAAAGATGTTCCTCTTGCTAAGTTCATAGATAGACGTAAATATAATAGCAGTATTTTTGTTCTACAAGTTACAGTCATGTGTAGAAGCCCCCTAAGTTATTTTTCACCTTCCAATAGGTTAATGGCTGCTGGCACTGTGATGATAAGGTTAAACATTAAACCTGTCTGCTTTTTGTAGGGTGAAGTCAAGAGAGTACGGTGCATCCTCTCTAACAAGACAGGGCTGTTCTATACTGACCTTTTTCATCTGAAGTCTTGAGAGGAAAACCTGCCTAAGGCTTTGGACTGTAAGGAAGCTTTCTTGATATTCAGTAGTTTTACTTTGATTATTGCTTTTTTTTTTTTAATAGATATAGATACTCCTCCACCCATTGCCTTATTTAATTGCATCCCTATTGGGTGTTTAAACATCCATAGATTATTAACTGTATGCTGCTTGTAACCGTTCCTGCAAAAATCAGTCAAATTTCCATATAACCGTGCAAGAACTTTAAAAATTATCAGAGCACTGATTTATTTTTTCTGCAAAGTCGATGTTTTTCTGTTTGTAAAATACTGAGAATTGGAGACTGTTGACTGTCTGTCTGCTTTTCTGCAGACAGCTAAAAATTCTATTGTCCTCTGTCATCCTTTTTCTACTACTTTTTTCTCCCAAGTCTGCATGTTCTGTGGCTGTTTATGTAGGTACATAAACATTATGGCCTGCATGCTGTCTATAGCTCCTGCTTCCTACTTATTCTCATGTGTAACTTTTACTTTCTTCCTTCCCTTCCAAGCCAATTAATTCAAACAAGATTAGATCCCTTTAGTGCAATTTTTCTTCTCTTTCAGACATTTGTTGCTACCTTTCCTTTCAATCATTTATAAGCTTACCAACCCTGATTTGAATTGATTCTAATTCTCTGAGAGTAGAACAGTTGAACTAGTTTGCTGCTTCTGGTTCTTTTATGCTTTGAATATTGATATTTATGTGTCTATATGTCTTTATTATCAATATAAGTAAATTATAGCATAATACATGTACTTTTTTTTTTTTTTGGTGAAGTGTTATGTGGGGAAAAAGAAACAGTCATTTTATTCAGGCAGGCTTGTGTTTCTCTGTCCCAGGTTTTGTGGCATAGTATGGATTTGACATCATCACAACATAATCATCTACAAAATGACCTGATGAGAGAACTGGAAAAACAAGAAGGTAAAATGTTTCTTATTTCTCTATATTTCCCTGTTGCACTTAGGAATATTGTTAAGTATAGGGAGCAAGATGTCTTGCTGACAATGAGCTATCCTCTTGTTTATTTTTTCCGAAGAATTGTGTTTACGGCACTTGTACAGAAAATACAACAGATAGCGCTGTTGTAGTATTCTAGCTATGCAGTAAGTATCTGCTACGCCGGCATGCTCCTGTCCCGGCAGTTTCCTACCAGTGCCTGGCATCTTGCCTGCGACTGGTTCCAGGGAATGAAGCTGTGACTACAATCAAGCTATTCAGGAGGGGTTTGTTTGCGGGGTGTCAATTAGGGACAATTGGTTATTACAAGCTTGGTTTCTGTCTAGACAACTTCAGACCTAATCTCCAAATACCTTCAGGGGCTGTTGACAGCTTTTTATCTTAAGCAAGTTTGTGGCTGCACATCTTTCTAGATCCTAAAGCATCATGACTAATCTCCTTTTTAGGGGTCATCAGGAGTAGACAAGGTTTTAGGGCAAGCGCATGTGCTGTTTTGGGATGGGGTCTAGTTTCGTTCTATAGGTGAATGCAAAAGAAGGGTTTGGGTTTGTTTTTTTTTTTAGTTATTTTATTTTTCATAATATTTTTGTTTAAAATCTCTGCGGAGTCTTCGTCCACATACAGCCAGGATTTTGGGCTTCTGCTTTTTCAAGAGAGCTCAGTATCTGGTTTTGCATTGCTACCTGTTCAGCAAGGCAAGGTGGAGCTTTGGGAGTGACTGCAATACTTAAAACCAATTGCTTACTGAAACTAATGC
This sequence comes from Burhinus bistriatus, assembly GCA_013397275.1. Taxonomy (NCBI): domain Eukaryota; kingdom Metazoa; phylum Chordata; class Aves; order Charadriiformes; family Burhinidae; genus Burhinus; species Burhinus bistriatus. The sequence goes on from VYXH01002960.1 coordinate 242,044, forward strand.
TTGTTATTTTGCATTCAAATACTTTTTTTAAAGTGCCCCAAATTGATGACCTTCCCTGGAAAGCTGACGTTGCACAAGAAGATGACTGATAGGGATTGGTATAGACTGCTGTTTCACAAAGCGCTGTTCAAGTTTTTCTTTAGTGCAATGCCCTTTCCTATTGTGTAATTCTAACTTGAACAAAGAGCTCAAGTTGATCCTATACAACAAAGTATGATTGTTGGGGGAATCAATATCTAGAGGTATAAATATTAAAGGTAGATGTCGTGGTTTGGGCCAGATTGGCCCAATCTGGTGGAAACGACAGATGCTCGCTCCCTCTTGCTCTGCTCCCGAAGGGANAGTAAAGTTACTGAACAAAATTGGTCCTGTTTTACCTCAAACCAGGACAGTAGAACTACTAAACACTAAAACAGTAACGATTGTCATTATGTATTCCGTAGTATATGAGGGCTGTGGTAAAGTTGCACGGGCATTTCTACGCTTCTGCAACCTCGGCTCTCTAATCTGGATACTCTCTTCTTGCAGAATTCAGGGTGGGGAGGAGTGAGTCTCCATGTAATTTTTCTAGCTTTTGATTTATGAAAATAAATTGAGTTCTGGGACGTTAGGTCAAAGTATACAAAATTAGTCCGTAGGGCAGAATCTTCAGATCAAATGAAGAAGTATATTCCACTTAGCTAAAAGAGTAACTGTGTTGATGGCAATAGTGGGTGGTTCTCTCTGTGTCTAGAAACACTAGTTTAAGAGGACGAGGGGACATGAATGGAAAATAGGGTATCTTTACAGTTTCATCTGACCTCAGGCTTTGGCATATTAAATTCCATGCCAGGTTCTGGAGGTGAAGGGTGCTGAACCTGCTGCACAGAGACTTACCTGCTCAATCAGCCTGAGCATGTGCCTTCCTTGTTCTTGTCCTTATCCTCTACTGCCTTCCCTGTTCCCATTTCATTAACTTCACCTACCCAGTCTTAGTCTCTGTTTCTCGGGGTTCTTATTCCAGTTCAGTTTCTCTGCAAGTTCCAGTCTGAGCTTTTTTTATTTAGTGCCTTCCCCTTTCCTTCTTAAGTTCTCCAGGTTAAAACTCCCTGTTCTTGTTCATGATTCCCATTACTACTGGTTCTCAGCTTACAGGTAACTTCTCATCCAGTCTGATCTTTCTTCTGGTGTCTTTATCCAACCTGTTCTCCATCACACCTGCATTGTTAGGTGTCTCTTTTCTTTCCTCTCATGATTTCTCTTGATCATTAGCTTTAACTCTCCTTGACTAAACTTTTCTGAGATCAGATTCTGCCACTCCTGTCTTCATTTCCTGGGATACTAGATTACTTTACCAGAGTTGCATTATTTAAATTCACTCCAGAATAATTTTATCTCTGAGACAAAAGAAAGAGGGCAAGTTTGCGAGGCGTACTTGTCCTTGACACTCCATCGTCTCACTTCACTTGGCCAGGACTCAGTTTTTAATCCATAAATATCTGAGAAAATGCTGACCTGGTAACCTTCACATACCTCCTGGCATTTTAGAAGGGACACACGTCTTCTACTCACCCTGCTTGACAGGTGTCCTAATTGATGGCAATTCCTGCCATCATTTCAAGTCTCTGGGTGGAGTCCAGAAAGGTGCCTTAAATGGGACATAGCTGGAATGGAGGCAAGCGAGACACAGCCTAACCCTGTAACTTAGAAGTTAAGATATCCAGCTGGGAAGAGGGAGTGACTTAGTGTCTCATTCTTATTTCCTGGGTTACTTCTAAAGACACTTCTTCCGTCTCTCACTCCCTTCCCCACTGACACTCTTCCATTGACTTCAAAGACTTTTCTATAAAATGTGAAAAACACGCTGGGACAGGAGTGTGGAGCTCAAGCCTGCCTCTTCACAACTGAGTCCCCGGTTCATAGCTGGGCTTTTCCTTGCTTGTTGTCCTTCTAGTATGATTCTTGCAATCCTGGTATCCTCATGGCCCATCTGTGGTGGTGATGGAGGTGGGGAGGGGAAGCACGGAACACACCACTTCGGTGAGCGAGCTGTGAATTTGAATCCTTCTGAGGAAGGTCCAGCACCCAGTTCCTCCGTTTTCTGAGTGCTTAAATTGCTGACCCATTTTTCATATAGTGGACTTTGCAACTAACAGTGCTGGTTAAAAAATGAGCCTATTTATACTATATATAAATGACACTTCTGCTATATCTTCCTACCACCTGCCTTCCTTTCTTTCATCTTCCTCTTTTTTGTCTCTTAGCTTTCAATTATGCTTCTGTCTTTAAAAAACAGACAACCAAACAACCTCTTCCATTAATGCTCATCTCAAAAGCATTAAAAAAAACCCCAAACTCATGGAAGTCACACCATTAGTTACCTACGTTTTTTTTTTTTTTCACTGCAGGATTGACCTGAAATATCAGAACTCAAATTCTACTCCTTCTAGGCAACAAGCTGGCTCTAAACAAAAAAAGACTAAAGGAGAGGTAGAGTGGAAAGAGTTGCGTATAACCCAAGTAAGGAATGACTAGAGCTAAAGTACACCTTCACAGCAAATCAGAACAGTCTAAAAATACCTCTTCTCTGAATTTACTTCTTGGCTATCTTATAGTAACTTATCTCTGAGCTCTGTTGTTTGAAAGTGACAGCATTCAAATACAATAGCAAACATCAGGTGTACTAATTTGAACTAACACTTCTCTGGTCCTTTTCTCTCCCCCCAGCAAGTAGACCTGCTTTTGCTGAAGATATTACTAAACTCAAATGGAAACTTCTTGTGTATGGATAGAACAGAAGTTGGAGGCAATGCTCAAATAATCAAAGCATACATCTATAACATATTCTTCCCTCCCATGTCTTTTTTGTTTTCACGTCTTTCCCCTTTGCAGTAGCTGCATTTCAACAATAAATTAAGTATCTCTCAACTGCCACACGAGAAAGGTGGTATGTTTGCATGACGGTGTTGTTAGGTTACTTTCAGGTCCTTTCCTCAAAGAAGTATTTTAGAAAAACAGCATTATTTGTAGGGGAAAATTGACAGGCATTTTGTTGAGTCCCTTCTATTCCACTGGCTGTGGTACCTGGTGTGTTCTGGCATGTCCTTGTAAGGAAGTAAGAGCTTTCAATGGCACAAACCCCTCTTGACTGGACAAGGTAAGAGATGTGAAAGATTAGACTAGACAATGGCTTACAGTGTCTAAATTACTCATCCAGAGCCTTCCTATCCATCAGGAAATTGGCTGTCAGCCTTTTATAGTGTACATTAGACCGTCTAATTTAAGAACACAGTCTGCTTTTGTAGTCAAAGGGAAATCATTTAGTTATCTTTAGAGATTAAATAGCTGCTGAGCCTACACCTGAAGATTTTTTCAATGACAGACAAACATGATGAAGTAACAAGGGAAGTTCTTGGCACATTTGAATTCATTATGTGTTTATGAGATAATCTGACTATGGTACTTCTGTTTTCAGCCTTCTAATGGTTTTGGATGACCCATGACTTAGATGGGGCTGGGATATCAGTGGTGTGAATTTCAAATGGAAAATGTGCCTCTCAAACCTGGGTAAATACATAGACTGGATACTGTGAACATACCCCTCTCCTGTTCTCGTCTTCTCATGCTCTGAGCTAAGTGCATCTTGTCTCTTCGCTGGGAAGAAGCTGCTCGTGGGTGGCAGTTTTGTATTTCTGCATTTCGAAGTATAAAGTTTCAAGCATTATGTTACCCTGACGTAGAATCTCAGATTAATCAATATAATATACCTCGTCATTACCATCACTTCAGCAGGCTGAGCTTGAAATGAATGTACTGGAATGCCTACATTCAATTACATGATCATTTCCCTCTTTGTAGGTAGGGATGAAGTAAGGAAAAATTAACTGTGTAGTTTAGATAAGTACTGGAACAGTACTTTGCTCTATATTCTTAGAAAGGTGTAGGTTACATCTGACTTCTGGAAAGTCAAGGGCATGATTAGATTTCCTTCCTGACCCCTTCCTTTAAGGATCCTTAGACTGTAATGGAATGGAATGAAATAGAAATAAACAGAATGAAATGAAGATACTAAAGTGATACCACCTGGAATTTGGGGACTATTCCGTGATTCAGGATTGTGTATGTTTCCATGGAGCCAACTGTACTGCTTGCAATACCAGGGCTCTGACCCTGGGGTGTTAGTAGCTCAGTAAACATTGAGAGACTCCAGAGTCCCTTAGAATTGGGACCTAATGCAGATTTGGGGTAAACTTCTTCTGAGCCATTGGAAATACCCAGATGGATTCACAGGGCTACCTTCTGATGATTCCTATCAGTGTAGTAACGTAACTCTTCTCAGTCGTCTCTTACAGTTACAGAACTGGTTGCAGATCTGTTCCTTGACTGACATTTCTGCCCGTATCTTCTTGACATTGGGATATATAGCTATTTTTTGTATATATGTGTATATGATATAGGTAATGTATATTATATATATTATGTATATATTATATATATAAAATACATCTTGAATCTTTACGTTGGATGACTCCAGTTCCATGTGTCCAGACTGGGGAGATCTGAAGAGTTCTGGCTATCACGAATTCTTGGAACTTTCTCTCATGCGTTGCTCAATCAGTAACGTCAGCACAGGTAGTCCTCCTGTGTTCATCAAACTCAGAGGCAATTGGTGAGAAGTCTTAGAGGAATCAAGGACGTCTTCACAGCTGTTGATACATGGTTCTTAAAATATTTGCAAGTACAAGTCTAAATGGTAAATTCTAAATCTAAACTCTACAGGTGAGAGTGTACTGGTTCTGAAGAAGGGAGAATATGTCACTGTAGGGCTGAACTTTGTCAGGTCACGTTCGTGCTGAAGGCTTGGATTTCATTCCTTTTGCCAGCTGGAGAAGATCCATCAGAGCAGGAGAGAAGCAGAAGACGACTGGCTCTTGTTTCCTTATCACCTTGGGCTGTGACACCATTTGACCTCAAGAGATTAAGTAGGGTCAGGCCAGTGCTTGAAAGAGACTAATCTGTATTTTTCCCCTGTGGGTTGTTTTGATGAATCATTGGGTGAAACTATTGTTTCTGAATTAATGCTGTCCTAATTCATTAGCGAGGTACTTGGAGGATGTTTTGTTACTCTGTGTGCTATTTGTGAACAAGTCTGGAAATGGTACTTTCTTGACTGCTAGTGTATTCTTCACAGCTTTTATGTTGAAGGGTCATTTTACTTCATTTTTTAGCCACATTTTAATCCAGGTATCTAGATAGTGGTATCTATTTTTTTAATATAATTTTAATTCAGCCCCCTTGTCTTTGCTGCTTTTCGTGCACTTTAAGCGCTGTTCAACAGTGCCTGTGTCTGTTCCCTTTTTATTCAGTGGAGAATGCATCATTAATCTAGGCAGTATCATTAGTTATGCAGTAAGCGATTTAACATATGCCATTAATTGATGGAAGATACCCAACTGAATTTTAAGGTTAACATTTCCTGATGGAACTGCATACTCCCAAGCATGATTTTACGTGACAATTGGTATAAAGGGAACAGCTGATCATGTAGCAAGTTTCTAAACAGGTTCTATTTCTACTCATTATAAGCAAAAATTGTGCAGATAAAGATAGCCTAAGGCCCATTCCTGTGATTTGCTTCACTGTTTAAGAAAAAGATGCTGCAGTTTGCAACTTGTTCTATTCTGACCTGATCTATCTCCTGTTATTTTCCTTCTGCCTTCCCTTCCCCACTTGAAGGACTTCTCCAACTCTGTCTCAGCAGAACTCACGTCCTATTCCTTTTCTTCGTTTAGGTTTTGTTCTAATATAAAACATTTCATTTGACATTTGAATGTGTCAGCAAAATCCTCTGGTTCCCTACACAAGATTTTGCAGCTTGACACGCGTTTCTCTAACCTGCCACTGACTTCACAACTCCAGTCTTCCACATGATTTAGTATGTCTCTTTGGAAAACTATGTTCGCATTTCAGTTGTGGTAACGATGATTGCTTTGCCTTTGAGAATGATGTTTATGCTGTTTTCTTAATGATGTGGTTGATATAGTGCAAGATGTGTCAGCAGTATATGACTTTTCTCCCTCAGCCCTGATATTAACTTAAAATCAAGGGAGTTCAAAGAACACGCTCCAAAGACATTAGACTACTATGATAAACAATACTTTACCTGAAATATTTCAAAGAACACTGTAAGAAATTAACCTATTAGGCAGAAAGTCTGAAGAAACTTAAAGACATTCAAATTCTTTTTCCAGAAGAATTTGAGGCATCTATAGATAGGAACTTCTTTGTGAACACAAGTTCAAGACCAAAGGAGCACTACCTGTTTCACTAACAAAAATTATCTCAAATTCTGTATGTTACCTGAACAGGATCAGACTGTCTCATCTTAACGTAAATAAGGTTCTAGCACCTGAAACTCCAGGGGTTTCTGTGTATGCATGCTCACGCAAAGAGATGAATAGGCTGAAGTAATTCTGTGTATATATCACTTCCATGCCTCTCCACATCACAGAAGAAGAGTGAGGGCAAACCTACCTGGTCAAACCCAGGCAAATGAAGAAGGGAGAAACCAGTCCTAGCAGGCCTTTAAGTTCTAACAGTTTAGTAGGGGTGTTCGAGAAGTATTGCTGGAAATGCCCATAATGCACTTTCATTCTTACAAGAATTGAGAACTAGGTCAGTCAAGCCTCCTCTTCTCTTGTCTGACCCTATTCTACTGATGAGTCAGCTCTTGTTGTCTTAAAATGTCATTAAAATCAATTCAATGAGTCATCATTCCAAGAATTTTTCTTCCTGAACGAGAGAATATGGACTAACACAGAGATAAACACTTCCAGGAGAGTAACTTCCTATCAGCTTTTTTACATCTGTTATCAAGAAACTAGTTAGATCAAAGTACCAGCAGAACTCTCTCAGTGTTTGCAGGTATTAAAAGACTTCTTCTCACTTGAATTTGGCTTACTATGATAACAATTTTCTTGTTCCTTGAAAGATTTCCCACTAGTTTGTTATTTTTCTGTTCTGACTGCTCTGAAGGCAGTTACAGAAAACTTAACTTCTTTCCTTTTGTGCAGTCCCACAAGAAGTTCAGTTATTCTGAAAGACATAAAGCGGAAAACAGAAGAGTGCCTTTTGCAGTATGAAGGGAAACTCGTATGTAAGTAAGCAAATCTGAGTAAAAGTCTGCACTCCGTATTTTGTCAGCACTTTTCATCAGACTCATTAGCATCCTAGTCCTGATAAAATTTCTCATTAGGGTTTTGAAGCCTGCCTACCATATGATGTCTCTGATGAAACATATACTCTTTTTGATTCTCCACAATAGTAAGATCTCCTTAAGGGAAAGAGAGAAATATAAAAATTACGTAAACCTCTCCAGATAACCCGCCTTGGGGATTACCGAAGGGATAAGATGGCTAAAGATTTAAGTGGTGTTATTAATCAACAGATTTGGGATTCTTCTTTCAGGGGTGTGGACTCAGGTGGGGAGCAGTGGCCTACAAACTCTGTTACTGTAGGTGCTATGCAAGCCTGAAGTAGAAAGATTGCTGATAACATAGGGAAGAGGTGGGAAATGTTTATTGAGCACTAGAGGGGTAACTGTAATACTGCTAAAGTTTTATAGATCTTCTGGCAGAAGTTTTCTAAGTTAAGACTTTAATAAGTTACGGCTTCTCAACAAAGCTGAATCCAAAACAGATGTCAAGGGAGGAAGAATCAAGAAAAATGGTTGTAACTGGGGGGTAATAGAAGTAATAGCTTTTCACTTCCACAGCTAGTACCGATCACAGAACAAGATCAGACTGCTCTATGCAATCAGAGAAGATTAAAAGCAGGCTATATCTGGTATGCCTGGAAACAGGATGATATATTAAATACACTTATGATTTGTGTAATAAGACAGCTTCGTATTCATTCTTTCATAAGACAAGATTAATTTTGCCCTGGAGCAGCCTTTCTCTGGCACTTAGCTCATGTTTGTGCAGAGTTCTCTGCTTGCAGGCACAGTGACACATGTGTTTTCTCTCAATTTAACATTAGAGGCTTGTAGAAGATGTCATGGGCTGCCACAAACTACTTATTTCCTAACATCTTAAAATACCATAGTTTCAATGTTGACTATTTTATTTAAGTTATCTTTATAATTTTATACTGTTTATATTTTTCCAGTAGTATATGCATAACATTATTTTTAGTTTTGCTGTATTCTATGGTTAGGGTTCCCCCTCCTCAATAAATTCTTGGGGTACTGTGGGTTGGTTAGTTTTTCGTTGTTGGGATTTTTTTGTTTGTTTGTTTTAACTTTCAGATTATGTCTTAGTGTCAACATACCAAGATTGAATATGACCATTTTTGCTTTTTCCTTCCTTGTTTGTTGCTATTCTCTAGTTTCCTCTGATGCTTAGAGTAAATTGAGTTACAAGCTTAAAGCACTGGCTAATGGAGCCTGAGCATCTTCCTGATGTGTTTTTGTTTGGTATCATCTCTTTCTTTGTTCATTCGTGCTTTTCTTCCTTGGTCCGTCTATCACAAGGAAGGGAGAGAGACTTTGTCAACAGGTTATGGCAATAAAAATACTGTGGCATGTGGCAGAGCGACTGACAACACTTGAGGCCATCATGTGCTGTGACTACAGTGATTTGATGGAGAAGAAAAAGTGAAGAATCTTCAGTATACCAATGTGTTTTATGCTGATGAAAACATAAATGTTTTCATTTTTAGTAGCCATTGGGACTGCAGTTTCTGTGCAGATCCCAATCTTGATAGCTGTGATTTCAATGGTAACTGCAGGCTTTGATACAGAAACTCTGCTTTGGACAAGATGGTAACCCAGTTGTCTAAATCTCTAGCATGCTTTCTAGGAGGTGTAGCTTGTAAACATGTTTTACTTTAGCTAATTTGCCAAGAGATCACAGTTGGCTGTGAAAAAAAAATTTCCTGTGAAAACTTGGAATGATTCTAGACTTCGCTAAGAAAATGCTCTGGACAGCTTCACTTACGTGGTGGTTTTTTTTTGGTTTTTTTTTTTTTTTTGTAACGTTGTGGTGCAGCTTTGTGTGATGATGACAAAACTGAAACTGGCTTGGTATTCAGCTAAAAAAGAATGAATCCTCTCCTGTTAGAAGAGTTATCTGGGATTATGTTAGCTATCATAAATATCCTTCGCTTAGCAACAGGGATGGCATTCGGGATATCAAGCCAGCTGGAAAGAATCCCTCTGACAGGGCTCTGTTGGGTGGGTGGATAAGCTTTCCTGACAGCACCAGTGCTTTCGCTCCTGTCTGTCATAATTTGTGTTGCTAGGATCTGTTTCACAAGCTTTGTGACAGACTTATAAATGATACTGTGGCTCCTTTTGTTTACTGTCAAAAAGAACCATAATGTGGGGAAAGTGAACAGTAAAAGGATATTGAAAATAATAAAAAATCCGCGCACATAAGACCATGAGGGTCTATACTAGGGCAGCTGTTCTTGAAGGGAAAAAGAAGTTAAAAAAATTCCTTTGGATTGCTGAAATGGAAAGCAATACATGGTAACATTCCACTTTACTTTTTATGAACTTGGCTTCTTCAGCAAAACAAGAAAGAAATTATTTACTCATAAACTGAAAACTTCAATTGGGATTCAGGAGACTTCCCATGTATCATGCTAACCATTAGTGGTGAAATATATTTTTATTAGCAGATGTAATTCACATTCTTGCTTCCAAATCAGCTTTTCAATATAAATTGGTAGTTTCATTATCAGTCCACTCAGCCTGTTTGAACTTTTATACTTTTGCTTCCAGGGGAAAAAGAAGATGAACAGATAGTTGCAGAAATCATGAGAAGGCGTTTTTTCCCTGCTCTTATAACTCATAAGGCTTGGGAAGGCTTTCACTTTGCTGACCACGAGATAAGAATTACAGAAGCTACTGATTGTTACGGGGCAGTCGTCTGGCCATCGGTACAATATTTATGTAGTACTGTTATTTTTTAGTTTTGGAGTCTTCTAGCGCTTTTAATTTGTTTTGCATGATAAATATGTTTTGTTGTATATTGTAAACCCAAGGAAAACATTCTTTGCTTCTCTGTCTGTGTTCTGCAAATCCCAAACCTGAATTTAGCCTGGTTTTGTATTGGTTCCCCGTTCTCAAAGCTTAAATGGTATTTCTTGTTTGTGCCCTTGTCACGCAAGATGTATGATCTTGTGTCCCCTCCTCACCTACCAGTAACTTTTGACCCTATTGGCCAATTACAAGCATATTTTGAAAGAAATATGGCAGTGTCATAATGATTATATTTCTGTACATTTTATGAGTACAGATGGCTGTATAACAGGCAGATCCAGGTTGCAGAAACATCTGTGATATGAGCTCACAAGATATTAGCACTCATAGAAGCTACTACACCTACTCATGTGAGAAACAAATTTACCTTGTAAATACACAGACATGGGAAAAGGTTCAGCTGGAGCTTTCAGTCTCTTAAACAGCCAGAAATCTAGTGGGAGAGCGCCATTGTCCTTGGCTCTTGATAGAAGAACCATCGACATGCCTGCCACACAAAAAGCTGTCTTCAAGGTTTCGAATCTGTGCAATGCAGCTGACTGACTGTTTTGAAATAATTAAGAGTGAAAGAAACCACTGCGGTCAGGGAGGTGCCCCGATGCACCATTGACACTTGCGGCATTCAGAGAACACCCCTGAAACAGAACCATCTCCAGGACTCCCTATAGGAGGGAGAGAACTAAAACCCAAGAGGTTCCATTTCTGTCCCGACAGTGTCAGCCTCCTAGGATTGCACTATTTTTAAGAAATACGGTCACAATTCAGCTGAGGAGAGTTAGCGTACTCTGCTGTTTTGTACTCCAAACAATTTTCCTTGTCTTAGCAGATGTGGAAAAGTAATTTATACTATACCTCTTGACCTCGGTGCATGTCTTTGAGGAAAGGTTGGCTGACTGCCAATTATTCTCACAAAATCATGAGCAGTACTGTGAAAAGCATATTTTTTTTTCCTGGGAAGGTCTAGCCAGTTTTGCTGTGGAAGGAAGACAGTCCTTCTGTCTGTATCTCTTGATGTTCTCCCTTCTTGTTCCACCTAGCAGTATTTGAGCTCTTCTGAAAAACATCAGTGAAATTTGTTGAGAGGGCGGAAACTTTAAAGAAAATAAAGTTTCTGCATGTTTCATGGAAAGGAAGCCAGATTTCAAAGTTTCCCTAATTTAACCCACAGAAATTTTGCTCCTGCCAGCCAGTTTCTACAACAGAATATGGCAAAATTCCAAGGGAAGAAATCACAGGAATATATGGGACTAACAGGAAATCTTAATATAATGTGTTTTTAAATGTCAGTCAAACATCAGATACAATCTTTAGTAACCTGGCTTTAATTACTCCTGGTGCTCACAGACCTATTTCTATATCAAAGCGCTGTTGATTATGATAAATATATAAGTTTGCAGAAAAGACCCTACTCTTTTTGCTCTGAATTACAAAGTAGAAAGCAAAAACTTCGTTCGGATTTCTAGTATGTCAACATTGGGTCAACATTCCTCCTGCTCCTCTCCTTCTACTTCTTAATGGACTAAAAGTAAAACTAAGAGCATAATTTTGCTGTGCCAGACTGAACCACTAATAATTGCCTTTCCAAATGATTATCTGTATTGCAAGAGGATGCAGCAACCATCATATGTATTTGTCCATGGAGGCTATGTAATTGTCTAAGTCTGGGGAAAAATGTGGGAAACAAGCTGGAAACTATCTTTGTCAGAGAAATAAAATTAGCAATTTCTATTTCAACAATGAACTAAAACTCACTGGTCAGTGTGGGACAGGACAGAAGAGCTGAAGAAGCTTAGTCACGGTTTATAAATGCATATATAAGGAGTCTGTTGTAAAGGGTTCTGTGGCTTTGTTTGCTGTAAAGGTTAGCTACGCTTAGCAAGGTAAGCACAGAGGACCTGAAAATAAATTGAACTGGAAGAAAAGGGGTAAATCTATTGGTCCCTTTTGAATCATCAAGCTACTTAATTATTGTTAGAAATAATTAACTATTGAAAGAGCTTAATGAGGGTTGCTGTGGATTTTCCCTTACAAGCAGTCCTTATATCAAGCTGTCTTTGTGAAGGACATGTTTTAGCTCAGCCAGAAGTAAGTGCAGTTATAGGCAGGAATTGCTGACTGGAATTTTATAGCTCATGTTATGCAGCGTGACAGATTAGATAATTGCAGTTATTCCTTCTGGCTGTAACACTTTGCAAGCCTATATTGAAGCATGTTGTGGCATTTATTTTGTCAACCTATAGAGCTCAAAGTTCATAGTGAGCTGTGATCCTTTAGGGGCAGCGCTTGAATGAATATTGCTCATTTGAACAGACATGAAATTAAAAAGATTTTTTTTTTTTTTTGCATGCTTTTAAACGACTATGCATTTTTATTTTCATTTATTTATTCAGTATGTTCATGGATTCCCTCCCCTACAGGCTCTTGTTCTGTGTTATTTTTTGGAAACTAATTCTAAACAATACAACTTGGTTGACAAAAATGTGATTGAAATTGGAGCTGGAACTGGGTTGGTCTCCATAGTAGCCAGTTTACTGGGTGAGTACATGCCATTGCTCTTATGCTCTTGGAAGCATCTCTCAGATGAATGCTGGAGGGCAAAAGGAAGTGGCTCAGTTCCTCTAAAATGCTGCTATTTGAAAGCTTTCAAGAGCAAGAAAAAGTAATATCCAAAAAGCTTGTTTGGAAACCTGTTCTGTTATTTTTTTTTTTTTTTTTTCTGTAAAGCTCTGAGTGTGTTCATGCAATAAAGAAGGTCCCAGTAGATGATGTTGTCATTAACAGTGTTAAACAGGGGACCAAAATAAGAAACTAATGGTCTCGCAGGATGTCACTGGCAAACAGATGAAGCCAGATGTAGGTGTGACCAATACATCACCTTCCATTGACCCAACAGCTCTTGGATGTCAGGTCACTTTCTTTCCATTGATGTTCAGCATTTTCTTTCAGCAACTGATCTTTGATTTTTCTGCTACAGACACTGTTGTGTTTTCTCTCATGGTAGCCTATTCTTCCTCAAGAGTAATCCAAACCAGTAACTTCTGCATTTTAACAGAATCTTAGCTTTCTGTAGCCTGAGAAATCTGCTTACTGTGTGAAAATGAAAGAACCTGAGGCAATGCTTAAATCTCATGCTGACTGTTTTTGGAGTCAGTAATTGGTGTTCTTCAATCCTTATTTGCTCACTGTACTTTTAACCAATATGATATCAAGACACAGTAAGTATCTGATTCCTCCCCACCCATTCCCAGCTGTATTTATGTCGCAATCTGTAGAGTAGAACTACCAGGAACCAAATATTTATTTTAAGTACAATGGCTAAGAGATATTGGGAGCATTTACAGTGTTCTGTTCCCCACAGTGAGAGCCACCTGGTAAAATCACTTCTGCAGTGGCTTTTGTGAATGGGCTTTTACTCAAGTCTTGAAGTATATTCAAAGATTACCTTTGTTTTCTCCCTGTCACAGGTGCACTTGTGACTGCCACTGATTTGCCAGAACTGCTGGGAAACCTTCAGCACAATGTTCTCCAAAATACAAAGCTGAAATGCAAGCACCAGCCTTGTGTTAAGGAATTGTCTTGGGGAATTGATCTGGAAAAGAACTTCCCTAGGTCTTCCTGTCAATTTGACTACGTTTTGGCTGCTGATGTAGTTTACCACCATCCCTTCCTGGATGAACTTCTCCTAACTTTTGATCATTTGTGCAAGAATGACACTGTTATTCTGTGGGCTATGAAATTTAGGTTGGATAAAGAGAACCAATTTGTGGGCAGATTTCAGACACTGTTTGACTTAGAGGTGATTTCTGATTTCCCCAGTTTGAACATAACCTTGTATAAGGCAATGAGGAAAGGCAGGATGAAAGTCAGACCTTCCAAAGTGACGGTCTGAAAGAGAGATACAGGGGGGTGACAGTTCCAGCTGTTCTGCAGCTTGTTCTTTTTTTAATAATTTCCATGTTAGTAGCTGCTAACACCTGCATAATGACATTTTTAGAGATAGCTAAAACAAAACATTAGGTTCCTAGTGAATCCCCAAAGAATTCCTAAATTCAATTTTCTATTGGTTTTATACACAGAAGAAATATATCTTTGATGTTTTCTTGACTTTTATGTGCTAAGCTGACAACACTAATAACTTTCACAAGTCTTACCATTATTGTTATGGGATGTGTAATGAGTATTTCCAATAGCTTTCAATTGTAGCTTTGAACACTGTCTTATAAGATCAACCAATCATTTAAAACTTAAGACTATGACAAATCTTTGTATTTAAAAGCTGCAGTGTTAAATCCAATCTTCCTGCATTCCCACTATCGTATAAATCCTTCCTTTGAATAACCTTTATAGGGCATTAAATTAGCTGAAAAAAATCTCACCTGGGAAATATACTGTCATAATAAAGGGACAGAATGTATTAGTTACTCTTTGATTTAATGATTATGTTTTTTTCCCTTTCCACTTTTTATTTAGATTCAGGGATTCTTCAACAGACAGCTGCACACATGAGGCAAGAGGGAATTAAATGTTTTGTTGCTGTAACAAAGGTCTTGAATAAGAAGATTACAGCATATCACCAACTGCCCTTTGCAAAGACCTTAAATTCTTGGAAGTCTGCCCCTCCAAAAATAGGCTGTTATCTGGACCTCAGGGAACAACAATGGAAAACGGACAGTGGCCATCAAGAGAGGAGTTTTGCACTGCCGGCTGGTGGTGACTGGAGGTAGAAAACTAAATCAGCCTGACATGGTGGGGCTGAGGCATGGGCAGGCTTAGAGATAGATATATTTTTTTTTTTTTTTTGTATGGGTAAACAAAATATTTTTCTCTTAACCACTCAGTACTGCGTGTTCCTGTTTTCAGTGGTCAGAGTAATGTGCTTGAAAGCCTATTGGATAACTGTCTTTTGGGAACAGTAATAAAATGATTCTTTGGATACACACAATTTTCTGGTTTTGTTTGTAATTGAGTATGAGAGAACTTGTAGTCCCCTGTGGTCTAGAAGAGAAGCAAACCCAGCTCATGTGCTAATGGCCGTGCAGAGCTTTACCACCTCTGCTGTAGAAGGCAATTGCTTTATTAATATTGAGGGCTCAGGGGCCTGTCAGTCTTTATCTTTTTAGCTCCTCTTTGTACTCCTTGCAGGAGTTTTTTGTGTATTTTCAAATTTGAGCATTTTTTTATGGTGACTTCCAGAACACACTAGTGTTTGTACCTCTTCTTTTGACAGATGCATGTTACTTATTTACTCTGCTGCCTGGCACAAGTATAGGGCAAAACTATGACAAGTGACTGGTATAACTGGAATGTAGTCTTACTCCCAGATGAACATTTGGTTTTCTTGGGACAAAGGTTCCCAGCATTAGAGATGAAGTGGTGCAGAAAGGAGAGTCTGAGCTGCCAAGATTTTCCAGTGGGAGCTGGGGATCCCACATGTGAAAGGAGATGGTGAAGAGAATTTTTCAGGGAGGATGGATGAGGATGTGGCGGGAGGGGTCTGGAGGTGGAGGGAGGATTGCAGAGAAAACGTAGCTGGAGGAAGAAGGCGAGATGGAGGAAGAGAAAGAGAAGAGGTGGCAACAGTGAGACTGACTTCAAAAAGGATTAGGAACCCAATAGCACAAGAGTAGACCATCTTTCTTGCTACTGACTATAAGGAGGGCATCCTTGGTAAGACATGGAGGATGGCTCTGTGATAATACTAGAGCAATCGGTATTTCTCAGGCTGGGACATCAAAATCGTAGAATAGTTTGGGTTGGAAGGGACCTTTAAAGGTCATCTAGTCCAACCCCCCTGCAATGAGCAGGGCCATCTTCAACTAGATCAGGTTGCTCAGAGCCCTGTCCAACCTGACCTCGAATGTTTCCAGGGGTGGGGTATCTACCACCTCTTTGGGCAACATGTTCCAGTGTTTCACCACCCTCATCATAAAAGATTTCTTCCTTCTATCTAGTCTGAATCTACCCTCTTTTAGTTTAAGACCATTACTCCTTGTTCTATTGCAACATGTCCTGCTAAAAAGTTTGTCCCCATCTTTCTTATAAGCCCCCTTTAAGTACTGAAAGGCTGCTCTAAGGTCTTCCTTGAGAATTCTCTTCTCCAGGTTGAACAACCGCAAATCTCTCAGCCTGTCCTCATAGGAGAGGTGTTCCATCCCTCTGATCATCTTTGTGGCCCTCCTCTGGACTCATTCCAACAGGTCCATGTCCTTCTTATGTTGGGGGCTCCAGAGCTGGATGCAGTATTCCAGGAGGGGTCTCATCAGAGTGGAGTAAAGGTGCAGATTCACCTCCCTTGCCCTGCTGGCCACGGTTCTTTTGATGCATCCCAGGATGCAGTTGGCCTTCGGGGCTGCAAAATGAGAAGAATGGAAGCCAAGTACATTGACTCTACTTTCTGGCTCTGCTGCTGGGAGGTCGTATGTGAGATTTTGGCTTGGAGGTTATTAATGAAAATCTTCTAATCCTCATCAGTTAGTTTCTTGTGGCAAAGTTTGTAGGTAGAGGTAGTATCTTTTGTTGGATTGAACCAGTATAGCTAGAAAATTAGATTCTATGCCAGCTGGTGTGGAGTATTATCTCTACTTACAGATATTATGCTTATGTCCTTAGGTTGTTACAGCTGTAGAAAAACACAACTACAGAATGGAAATATTTTTTCCACAAAGTGTAATAGAAATAGTTCAGTTTAAGTGAATAAAGAAACAGACATAAATCTCTGCTATTTCTAGATTTCCTCTCCTCTCGTACTTCCTCCTAACTCACTTGCAACAATCAAATCCACTGCAATTGGTGCTTTAATTCTTGCATCCCAAAGGGCATCTCTGTTTACAAATGTTTCATGGATAAATGGATTGGCTTTACAGCGAAAATATCTTGTGAACTCCAAAGTGATGAAGGCTAAAGAGGAAAAGAAAGACTACAGCAAAGTAGTTATAGTGCGATCACTTTTAAATAGCTGTTCTGCTGATTAGCCCTCGTATTTGGGCTGCAGACTGTCCCCTGCTGAGCTCCTGCTGAAGTCAACAGGAGACGTGTCCATAGAGCAGATTCAGGATTGGGCCCTTTAGGCACAACAGCTTGTTAATATTTACTGTAATGTCACATTAGTCCTCTTTCTCACAAGTCTGTCTGGCACCACTGTGTGAAGCTTCCTGGGAAAGCTCTAGTGACTGGCTGCTCTATTGTACAGCCACCTTTTGTCCTCTGGTGTGATGGGCAGGTTATTAGCCATGACCAATGGAGAGTGGAGGTTGTATGTGGCATTTGCCTATGGAGTTTATTTCTGCTCTTTGAGTCTCACACGAATGTCAAGTATTACTGACTCCTTATGTCAGTCATAATTTTAATAATCACATATTCTTTCTTCTAATATTTCAGATAAAGAATCAAGTTGTCATTCAGTGCATTATGTTGCTAATACACATGGCATTTGCATCTGTAGTTTGTGAAAGGTGGAGAAAAAGCAGGTCAGTTAAATTTGTGGGTGAAAGATCTCCACCTACGAGGAATGCCAGAGAGGCTGCCTAAACTGGCAGGTTTTTACAGTGTCTTATAGAATGTTACGATAACGGTAATTGAAGAGATAAATTGGAAGTATGGTATGAGTTCAATAAATTCCTTAGATTTTTTGTATTTCAACCCAAGAATAATATATTTAAGCAACTTGACAGTATTTGTTATATTTTCCACAAACAATCTGCTTTTCAAATGCTAATGTTTTCAGGAAGGGTTCTTTTGTATAGAGGATATACAAAATCATTACAGTGATTTACTTTGCTGCTTATTATATAACATCTCCATCAAGGTCTTTTACAAATCATTGCCTTTTCCTTTTCAACATTAAAGTAACAAACACTTTCAACATTGTACAGTCTCCATGTGGTCATATTGAGTTTTTGGCTCTGTCTTGTTGAATTGTGATGTTGCAGCTCTGAGAGATTGGGTTGAATTTGCATTATTAAACCCACTGATTTGGGCTTTTGCCTCCTATAAAAACTGTAAGAAAAAGCTGTAGCCGCTGAACATTTAGAAAAAGCATTCAAATGACAGTACAGATCCACTGTGCAAACCCCATTTTCATTTAGAAGCAGTAATGGAGGCCCAGCCTAAAAAATGCAACTTCCGAAAAATACTCAAATAACTACCCGTGGCACAAATGGCAGTTGAGTGATGAACAGCTTATATTAGCTATTGTACAAGCACTGGTCAGTGTTAGGTGAGGAAAGAAGACTTGCGGCCACATATGTCCTCCTTGATGGTGATGAATATTAAAGATCCATGGTGTATGTCAGCTCATGTGACACAATCATCTGAAGAAACACTACATTTACCAAACAACAGAGGATCTTGAAGCCTGAAAGGATTTAGAAGACCCAGATTCAGCTAACACACTTTGAACTCTGGAGACCTGAAAGGTGCTGGATTTTTGCCCGCTCATAGCCATTGATGCTGCACTGGTAACCATGAGGTGATCTCAAATAAGTTCATTGAGAAATAAAGATAGATAGATCCTGTCCAGATGTCATTGCTTCATGGATGTGTTTCAGAGATTTATATGTTCTTACAATTACTATGTGACGTCAGGGAAATATTGTTACACAGGTGTAAAGCAAAGAGGGAACTGAGCTAAATGTCAAGCAAGACATTCAGTTACAGTACAGAGTGCGGTACAAAAGTTCTTTGCCAGTGAATATAACATTTCCTGTGCTCTAACTTGTTAGAATTTACTCACATTAAGGAAAAATTTAAATGAAGGTTATTATTTCTTAAAAATGTATATTTTTCTGTACCAATCTGTAAATCAATTATAAACCCTCTAAGAGTATAAGCACTCAGCAATAAGCAAGAATAAAATCTCAAATTTCCCTTTCACGTAGTTATGTCAACTGACCACACCATACACAGACTATATTGGCTACTGTGGAATTTTAAAATCATTCAGATTGGAAGGCACCTCTGAAGGTTACCTAGTCCTACCTCCTGCTCAAATCTGGGCCAGATTTGAAGTCTGAACTGGTTGCTCAGGTTCTCCAGTTGGTATATGAAAATCTCCAAGGAAGGAGAATCCACAACATCTCTGAGCAGCCTGTTAATATCTCTAGTTCTTTTTGAATATGGGCTAATATTTGCATTTTTCCAGCTGTTGGGAGCTGTCTCTGACTGCCACCTTTCAGGGTTGATAGACAGAAATCTTACAGTGGCATCAGCTAGCAACCTCGGCATCTTCAGAACGCTTCTGCCCAGAAACATGGAATTCTGTATGCTCAGTTTGCTTAGATGGACCCCATTGATTGTCCTACTCTACTACTACCTCTTTCACCCAACTCGATCACTAAGTACAGAGATACGGAAATACTGAGAGCTGATCTTGTCAGTAAAGACCAAGGCAAAGAAGGATGGGATTAGCTCAGCTTTTTTCATGTCCTGTGTCATTCAATTCCCTATCTCATTCAGCAGTGGATTAATATTTTCCGTGTCTTCCTTTTGTTATTGATGCACCTATAAAACCTTTCGTACCTAATCCAGCTGAGCCTTGGGTTTCCTAACTCCACCACTGCATGTTTGAACAATGGATCTGTATTCCTCCTGGGTAGTCCATCCCTGCTTCTGCTTTCTGGGTACTTCCTTTTTTTCCATTTGAGCTCAGTCAGGAAATACTTCTTTTTCATACTAGCTTTCTGCAGGGCATGCTCGACTTTTTACATGATGGGATAGACCAGCCTTCTTGAGGAGGTTGTTCCTGAAGATCAGTCAGCTTCTTGGCCCCTTTGCTTTTTGGGGCAGTCCACAATGGGATCCCACCTACTGGTTCCTTGAGCAATCTGAAGACTCCTCTCCTGAAATCTAATGTCTTTATTCTGCTACTTGCCTTCCTCACTTTTCTCAGAATCTTCAACCACCATCTCAGGGTTGCTGTGGTCAAGGCAGCCACAGGCTATCGTAACCCCGAGCATTATCTACAAGTAGCAGATTCAGCAGAGCACTTTCCCCATCTGGCCAGTCCAGCACCTGCATCAAAAAAATTGACCCCAAAGCACTCCAGAAACCTCTTGAACTGCTTGCAGGATTGCCAGTTGCCTTTCCAACATGCATCAGCGTTGGTTAAAGTTCTCCATGAGAACCAGGGACCATGATCCTAATGTTTCCTCAGGCTGTTTAAAGAAGGCTTTGTCCACTACCTTGTCTCTACCAGATAGTCTGTAGTAGACATCCCTGTTGGTCTCCCCTCTGATCCTCCCCATAAGCTCTTGGCTAGCCCATTGCCTCATAGATAGCAGGGTGCCATGCATTTGAACCTCTACCTCACTTAGACTGCAAATCCCCCCAGTCTTTGTTCTCTCTTCCTGTCCTTAAAGATCTGTGGACCACAGTGCTGCAGTTGTGCTGTTTATCTGAAAGACAAGGCTCTAAAATATACCAGTGTGACTCTATTACTATCTCTGAGGAAGAATGGTAATTGGAAATCAAGAGACAAGTAAATCAGGATTACTTAAGAGATGCTGCAGACTCTTAGGAGCTATCCAGACATAAAGTCTGAATGCCCTGAAATCCTGAATGCTTGTGTTCTGGGAGGTCCATAATTACATGAGTTTTCTACAGAATATTATTCATCAATTGTTAGATGTGATTAACCTCTAGTATTAGATTATCGCATTATTGAATTGCCCAGATTATATATTATCAAATGATGATGATGATATTATTATTATTATTATTGACCATCTGTCATCTGTGTTATTGACTCTACTCACATTCCTTTCAGACTTGAAAGCAGTTCATGAAAACAGAGAATGTTGTTGCTCTCATGGTGCCCATGATTATTACACCCATGTGTGCAGCAATGACTGTTGCACTCCGAGGTGCTCAGCCTTGGCAGCAGAGTAAAAGGGTCATTAGATATTGGCTGCGTTCCTACCAGGAGTCAATCAGCTTATTAGTAGTATTAGCACTCCTGTATTAATTGGTACAAGTGTATGGGTGCTCTGGGTAACTGAATGGATTTCTTGATGGTGGAGACCGTCTTTGTTTGGAACACATGCTTTCTTGTGGTTTCTTCTACTGATCTCTCAAAATGAAATTGTTAGCAATGTTCCCCAAGTGGCCTGAACAATCACAAAAAGTGGTCCCAATGCCCTGACAGTGAAACCCTGGAAGGCTCTGCTGTCATGCTTATGTAAAAGCTAAGAAAGACACGTGGCTCCATTCCAGTTTATTGACTCTTGGACAGTGTTGTTTTGATTTGCAACAGGAAGACACAGATGGAGATAGATAGTCTGATTTAGACAATCAGAGACTACAGGCAGAAAGAGTGCTTTCTTGGTCATTTCTGCCTGATATGGGTAAGTATTAAAATATTTTGAAGTATATTCCATAAGCACAGTCTGCCTCTTTCCAGACTGAAGTCTTTCATCAAAGAAAGGAAGCTTTCAAGGAGTGTTTTAGTCTGATTAAAATGAAAAACCTCACAGTTTCAGAAAGTCATCTGGGATTTGGGTGGTGAGATTGAATGTCTGAGGAGCCCTGTTAGTGCCCTGTCTCCCAAGATGGGTGGTACCCAACGCTCTGGCACAGGTGCCTGAAAGACTTTGGCTCAGACTACATAGTGGATAGAGACTCTTCAACTTTTGAAATCTGGTTTTCCTAGCAGCACAGTAAGCAAATAAGTAATTTCAGTCAAAGTGTGTGCACTGAAACTGATATGTTCTGCAAAACCGGTGTTTTGTACTGTAGGCCAGCTTTATCAGAAGAGTCCCAGCTAATTCTAACTAGGAAAATGCAGTGGGAAGAAATCTGTTGAACAAGCTGTGCAGAAGGTTGCAGAGATAAGAAACCATATGGAATTTATTGCTGAGCTATGTAAAATAGCCCAGCTTCATTCTATACTTATTTTCAGTCCAGTGTCTGTTTCTCAGTAAAGTCCTAGAAGGTAGTCCATACAGTAGCTATAAGCAGCTGAATCGTAGAGGCAGGAGAAAGTTCATACAGGAAAAATTGTGCGACAACCTGTGAAGAGAAATCTGCTTTTTAATAAGTGTATAAGGATCCCCACTTGTAATCACGTCGCTATCAATATGGAATGTTTAGAGGCTATCTGGGGTGTAGCTACATTTTAGCAAGGTCTAGTCAGGGAGAACAAAGATCTCTTTTGTCAGTTTCTCATCGTTGGTCTCACATCAACACCAAGCACAGAAATGCTCTGTTTCTACTCTTTCTCCATAAACCTAGTTGGTCCTCCATATTTTTTTCTCTCTTCCTCATGGGTTGTAATGGTTGGGGGAAAAAAAGGATGACCGAGTATAGAAAGAGGAAGAAACCATAGATCTGGGATTATTTTTCATGCATATGGCATTATCCATTTTTTTTTTCTGTCTCATAAAAGTTTAATATAAAATGTATGTGTGTTTTAGAGAGTGGTCTGAAGCCTCCTTGCTGCATCTTCCCAGCTGAAAGCACTTTGTCATTCATGTGGGCTTAAGCTTACCCTTGGGTCTTTGGGGTCCAGCCCCATGACTCCTACATTCCTGGATGCAGACTAGTTAATTCTTGAAAACAAAGCGGAAGATTGTTCCCACCTAGCTCCAGGATGAGAAGAGACCTTGAACTTCACTCTTCATCTTCTTGAATAAGTGCTGTAACCATGAGACAATTACATAAAATTGTGTACCACCACTTCCCAGTCTGGATCAAGAGACATTTTCCATTTCTTTCAGTGGGAGAAAGACATACTTAATTTAAGTGGACTAGATCATTGCCAAGGTGTTTAAGTTCTGCGTAATATAAATGGAGAGATGGAGGCACTGATGTTAAGTGCATTTGAAGACTCAACGGATGTCTGGAGGCATTGCCTCTCTGCTAATTGTCTAGGGAGTCTTGATAATAATACTGAAGAGACTGGATTTGTCCTTGCACCTTCAGGCAAATACCTAATATTTCAATGAGATAATGCCTTAGTCAAGCATGTAAATTAAGAGCACTAAATTTCACCTTTTTTTTATTTGTTAGCTTTCTCTTAGTCCTTAGAAGAATTTACACAACCAGTTCATTTGATAATTAGTCTTTTCTTCCCAGAGGATCTTCTCTCCAGGTAACACAGCACTTCAGAGATAAGCCCTGATATTAGAGAGAATTCAGCCTGCTGTGGTTCGTAAGCCAAGTACCAGATCACCACAGGAGATGCAGATTCCTTATTCATATAAAATAAACCATCATCTCTTGAAGTTGCGACTGTTCCAAGTAGATATAGATACCAACAGTTCTGTTGTTAAAGTATCTTTGAAACCTGATGTACGTTTGGCAGTTGATATTTCTGATATCAACACAGTTCTGCTTTTTTTCCCAGCATACAGACAAGTGTTTTGACTACTTAGTGATGTTTGTGAGGCTTTCACTGCATGACATACAGTCTTTGGATATATGGCAACTGCTGTTTAGCTAGTATCCCATGCAGTGCTACAAGTCTGATTAGATGCAGCTAACACCTGCAATCTACATATTTGCTCCTACTGTGATACTTCAATTTTCTTGACTGGATCCTTCCAGTCTTCCAAAAAGTGTGAAGCTAACTGCTTCATTTCATTTTCACATGAAGGAGGCTTGTGCTACACAGAAAACTTCCACTCAACATTTGACATCTCCAGACATCTTTATTTTACTTCAGCTGACCTGATCTCTAGACCATCTCAGGTCTTTTATGCTTCCTTATCTTTGTCTCCTCTCCTCTCCTCTCC
>VYXH01002962.1:4866-48604 GCA_013397275.1 Burhinus bistriatus
ATGACATCTGTTGCACTCCCCTTATCCACCAACGCTGTAACCTTGTCGTAGAAGGCCACCAAATTTGTCAGGCATGATTTGCCCTCTGTGAAGCCATGCTGGCTGCCACCTCCTTACTTTCCATGTACTTTAGCAGAGTTTCTAGGAGTATCTGCTCCATGGTCTTGCAGGGAACACAGGTGAGACTGACCAGCCTGTAGTTCCCCAGGTCTTCTTTTTTACCCTTTTTGAAAATGGGGGTTATGTTTCCCCTTTTCCAGTCAGTGGGAACTTCACCAGACCTCCACAAATGCTCAAATGTGATGGATAGTGGCTTGGCTACTTCATCCGCCAGTTCTCTCAGAACCCATGGATGAATCTCGTCAGGTCACATGGACTTGAGCACCTTCAGGTTCCTGAGCTGGTCTCGGACCTGGTCTTCTCCTACACTGGGTAGTACCTCATTCTCCTAGTCCCTGCCTTTACCTTCTGCAACTTGGGCAGTGTGGTTAGAGCCTTTACCACTGAAGGCTGAGGTAAAAAAGTTATTGAGTACCTCAGCCTTCTCCATGTCCTGGGTGACCAGATCTCCTGTTTCCTTCTGGAGAGGGCCCACATCTTCCTTAGTCTTCCATTTGTTCCTGATACACCTATCGAAGGCTTTCTTTTTGCCCCTGATGCTCCTGGTCAGATTTAACTCTACCTGGGCTTTAGCTTTCCTAACCTGACCTCTGGGTGTATTCCTCCCAGGCTACCTGTCCTTGCTTCCGCCCTCTGTGGGCTTCCTTTTTCTGTTTGAGATTGTCCAGGATACTTAAAGATACTACCTTTAAGATGCTACCAAAGTTGAAATAAAAATAAATAAAACTAAAGGGTCCTCCTAAAGCGGAAAACCAAATAGATTGAAGGAATGATTTTCAGATTACCTAAATAAGATCTTAGAAGAAAATAAGGCCGCAAAGTTAATAAATTATTTTCCACCCTAAACTCAACACTTGTTTATCTAAATTCGAACATAGTAGTTGAATAAGTCTAAAGAATGTATTAAATTATACAGGAAAAAAATGTGTTCCCCTAAAAATGCAGAATTTTGCAAGGAGGGCAAGCAAACAGGAATGAGTTTAGAAAAAATACTCACAAATTGGAATAAGTGCACAAAACTTTCTAAAAAAATGAGCATATTTTAGAAACAATGGTATTTTGTGAATGAATTATATGTGTTAAAACCAAAAGTTCCAATTAAAATGTAATTATTAGTTTTCTTTTACGTTTTTTTTAGTAGTACACACAACTACTCACATCTTATTATCCACAGACCAGAGTAAGCACAGAGTAAGACATCATGACCCAGGGTTCTCCATCCCAGGCTGATGGATGTGGTTGCTGTTTTCCCGTTTGCAAGTTCAGGGCACAGCACCCATATATAACACATAAACCAGGACTCTCATAAAATATAAGTATAGATGGCCAAGACATGTTCTTCCTCTCTGACTGTGATTGAAGTTCACTAGTGAAAACACGCATTCCCTCACTCTCCGGATTCAAAAGCACACCCATATTCTCAGGTCCCTTAAATATCCACCTAACATTCCTGCCTGGATCTCAGGTCCCTTTACCCTCTAAACGGGCCTCTTCCTCCTCACTGGCTTTTGCAGCTTGATGTTTACTAGCAAATAAGTGTATGTAATCACTCACCCGTTTCTCAATCACCCCCACACTCACAGATCCCTTGAATATCAGAGGTTTTTCAGCCTGGCTAATATCCAGTACCAGACCCTGGGCTCCATACTCGCCACAGTCTCAGATCTGGAGTCTTCCCAGATCCAGGTCTTCTCCTACTCACCTGTTCATCTGGCTTGAAGTTTGCTACTGCATACACACACATGAACACAGGATTAAATTACTTGAGGAAACAATAAATACAGCTCTATTATCACCTTCTCCTCGGGTCTGTATATCTGTGTGTTTAATTTATCACTTGCCTTGTTCTTTTTTATTTCTTTTATACTAAATAGTGCTTAACCAGATAGCTTAATGAATCAGATTTGGTCACGTTCCACATACTCTTACTGAACTAACAAAATGCTGCTTCTGCAATGTTAAGTGCATCTGACCTATGACTGTAAAAATAGCTTGAGCAAGAAACAGATTCCAGTCGCACCTTGACACGACAGATTTTTGGGGTCCTTGGAGATTCTTTTTTCATAATTCCACTGAGAAAAACTTATTCTGAATGACAGTCTGTAGTGTGCATCTATATACACACATAAGATTAAATCCTCTTCTGATGGTATTGTATCGTCACCAGAAGCTGGAGTACTGTGCATCTCCAAGATGTTTTCTTCAAAAAGCTTGGTAATGACAATCAGAAAATCAGTCCATCTCTTTGCCCCTCTTCCCCCTTTTTTTTTTTTTTTGAAATGAGAATATAAATTCTTGCAAGCAGATCCTGTTTTCCACTACCTTTTTACAAAGTCTTTGCAAAATAGTACCTCAGTCTCAGCTAAGACTATTGCACATGCTACAAATAATAGCACTTGTAGCATTAATTAACCATTGTCTCTTTTCTCAGAAAACTCTCACCTAGAAGTTCTGGCACTTTGTAGTACAGTGCTACTTTGGTCTAGAAAGCTTGTAATAAAACTAACATCATCCTGCAGAATATAGCGTTATGTTAGTCAGCCCAACAGACTAGAGCCGAGTACTGTGTTTGTGCTGATGTGCATCTTGTACTCACAGGTCCTTTCCTTATAGATCATTTAAGCTCAGACTTGCATTCAGAGGACAGAATCCCTCAGGTACTGTGATGAAAAAAATCTTCCTATCCTGTGATGGGACCTTTATTCCATTTTACAACACCTTTTTATCTGGTGTAGACAGGCTGATCTAGAAAAGACACTACTGGCACATACTTCTAATCCTATGTTAAAGAATATTGTTAAACCTGTTGTAATCCTAAAATACTGTTTTGAAGCATGGGACGTGATGCAGAGGTACATGAAGTTATCAATAATTTATCTCAGGTACTGGAATCGTTCCACCTGTGATATTGTGAAGAGCCTTGATGAAGCATATGGTGCTGCCAGTATGTTACTGCTAATATCCAGACTGTTTTAGTTAACATGGATATCTTACTCTATACTGCAAGGCAGATAGACCTGGAATTTTCAGCTTCAGTTCCAGCTTCCTCTCGGAAAATGGAAAAGAGAATCAGTCACTCAAAAAGAAAAAGAAAAAGAAAAAGAAAAAGAAAAAGAAAAAGAAAAAGAAAAAGAAAAAGAAAAAGAAAAAGAAAAAGAAAAAAAAAGAAATAACTCCTCATTCTAAGTCAAACCTGACTCAAAGATTTTTTTGATGTTTGAAAATTATTTACATAGCCTATTTTCCAATACCTTTTTCTCTCTTTTCATGCATCTCTGCAGCTTTGGGCTCTGCTGAGACAAGAACTGGAAGTTCTGAAATATCAAAACAAAATCTGTTCACACAAGATTTCCAGCAGAATGTTACACATCAGAGAGGGGGTTGACAGTTAACAAATGAACCTCAATATAGAATCTTTTGAAGTTTCTTCACCCTTACTGGTGATGCTATAGTGACTCTTATGTTTCTAGTGTTATGTCTTCTCTATCTAAATTCCGTTTCCATTTATTTTTTCCTTTGGGACATTTAATGTAAGCTACTGCTTGCTTTTCTGACTCATCCTCAGTCTTCTGGTTCTGAGAACTGAAAAGTATCATTATATTCAAGTAGATTCGGTAACTAAAAGGAGTACCCTTTCAAACACTAATTATATAGGCTGTCAATGTTCTTTTTCAGACTTTTCTTCAGCATTAAAATTCTACACAATTCTGCATGCTGTATATTAGCTGAAGTTTTATTCTTGAACTTTCTTTCTATTTTCACAATTCCTTGTTATCTAATAACCAAATAGAAATGTTAATAGAGATACAACTAGACAGGTCAATATTCACAAACCCTCTATAGCTCTTTCTTTTTTTAACTGCAGTGAAATAATCTCGTGGAAATTTAATACATTGCATAAAATTCAAATGAGAAGAGTTGTCCCACGTCATGTAAAAGTTAAAGAAATGCCTAAAGTTCTTTTTTACTGGACTGAAAAAAATTCATCAGCTTTAGAGTTATTTACAATGAGACAGCCCCAAAGCAGTATATCCTATAACTCAAGTTTAGAGCACTTGCTTATCATGTGTGTACCCTGATCCAACTCTTCTTTGTTCTAAGTTAGAGAACGTATCCTGAGGTTTTCTTCTCCCACATAAATGTCACAGCCTCTATCACATAGACTTATTTTTGCACTCTCTGTTCCTATAAATATTTAATCAGTTACACAAAGTGAAACGATTCCAGCAAGGATGATAAATTCACACTTACAGTAGCATGTAACTGAAAGCTTTTGTACATACTATAAAAGAATGATTCTGAACCCATTTTTTCTGTATTTCAAGTGAAATCTCTGACACTTTACCTACTTAATTATTAGGAGAAGAGCTATGATTTGTCTAGCAGCTGACTGCATTGATGATGGTTTCTTTGAAGTTTGCACGCTCCTGCGCAGAAGTCATACCCTCAACATTCGATATTTTATCAGAAAGTCCCATTCATGTCTAATGTTTAGTGAGCATTACCTGCCCATCCTTTACTCCTGACCTAGTCTCACATGGCTGCCAGGAATAGGATTTGGCAGTCTATATGAGTATGTGGAATTACCCCAGTAGTGTGAGAACACACGATGAATCTCTTTCTTTACTTTTGTCTAGTTTGGATTTACAGGACATGTTATACATGTAGGAATTGGTAAAAAAAAGCCCAGGTTAGTATAATCTGACACTTAAAGTCATCTGTAAGAACATTCAGTCCTCTGTTACAGTCCAGCTGCTTCTCTTACTTGCCAGGCCAACTGCTTAGAATACAGACTTGTGTGTTATCTTTTCCTCTTTATATGGTTTGTTCAAAATCTTCATGCACAAGGAACAACCCCACACTTCTAACCTGAATTACTTTCTTCTTGAAAAGCAAAAGAGAACAACAGAGACTCTGCAAGAGAGTCTTATGGCTTCTTCTTTCACTCTGTAGACACATTCTGCAACTTTAAAGGATGGTATTGAGTAAATAAATGTATTTTAAGTACAAAAAGTTGCATAAGCTAGTTCTGTATATCTTACAGTGTGAATGTAGGTTAAACCTCTCTCAAACTTTCCCTTTTAATGTGAAATATTTGCTTATCTGGCTTACTTCTATGACATGAAATCCCCCTTTTTAGATTGTATAAATAATTGCAGTGAACTTCACTGAATTAATATGCCTACCATGGATTTGAGCATATGCAAGATAAAGAGTTTTAAGCTAATCAACATCATATGCCTAGATAATTTGTTTATAGCACCATCCACCTTGCAGTGATCATGATAGATTGCTTAATACTTTAATACACATGAGGAGATTAATGGAGTATTTTGATGTAGTAAAGGAATATTTACCAGACAGAGGATACATAATGAAAGGACAAATATGATTCTTCCCTTAGCATTTTTTTTTTTTTTTTTCTCTAAGAGTAGTTGTGTGCATTTCCTGTAGGGTTCAGAGTTGTTTCAATTTTTTTTTCAAGTAGCAGCTAAACATAAATAGTCACCACCACTGTGGCACCCTGAAATGTATAATAGATATTTGAATCAAACATCTTTCCTGAAATATGACCATTTACACTGTTAGACATGTAGCTAAAGATGATATCAGCAGATTTTGGGACAGAATTTTTTATTTCTCCAATCTTTTGCCCTATATAAATTAAAACAAAATTCTGATTGTCCCAGTAGACCACAATGCATAGTTATAACAGCTGAAAACAAGGATTGTGTTCTTTTCACAACCTGGTGTCATGGTGTCAATAAATATTTCAGTATCAAATTTTAAACTCAAGGCATTTATAGCACAGAGTAAGCAAGAAAAAATATTTAGTGCTACTAGACTTTGAGTTTCATCTTCTAGAGTGCTTTATGCCTTCTGTTATTAAAGATATTTGATTTACTTTTAGCTGTGTCTGATTGCTTAAGTATATTTCTGTACTGAAATACATCTTCACTAAAAAATAAATATGCCTATTCCATTAACTACTCTACACCATGTAATAATAGTTGCATGGAAGTCTTTGAGGACTACATGATAATGAAAAGTCATAAACTTTTCCTTCAGATGCAGAGCTTTTTCCTAAATTAGGGGTCTAGTGTTCCACTGCTATATTCCTAAGTCAGATGTACATTTATTCAAATCACTTTTAGAAAGTAGGTACTTTAAGGCAGCTGTAAAACATCTGCCATTGTAATTGAGATTCAAACCAGAACTTTGACTACAGTTACATTAGCCCAAAAAGCATGACCGTGTTATATACACTGTTAGGCATCCACCCTAGGACAGGAAATGCCATTTATATTTCACATTTTAGTGATAACACCATTCAGGAAAAGAATAACCTTGAGAAAAGGATATTTGAACTTCATGTAGGAAAAGAAAAACCAACCAAATCAGCAAAACAAAACCTGGTATGCATTCCTTGTATTTTTCTGAGATTATACACAGTTTTATGACTAAAACATCTTTTTTTTTTTTTTTCTTTTTTTCTGGTAACAACAATCTGTTTAACATATGCCTACATTCTACAGTAGTTACTATTAAAATTATTTATTAAAGTTACCCAATTTGGATTTAAGTCCACAAGCACTGCACTGAAAATTTACTCCATATAAATCCATCCAACTTTTTATAGTTCTGAAAAGACTTTCTAACTGTTACTAATGGTTTTTCAATAATATTTAAATCCTTTTCTGCACAACAAAAGGAGAGGCTGTCTCCAAGGCTGCAAAAATCCAAATGGATTGGAAAATTGAATAGGTGAAAATGCATTGTATCTATCCCTTTAAACTTTCTCTGTCCAGTTATATCTTCTTAGTTTTGAAATGAGGCTAATCTGAAATATTGAGGTAAAGTATTGGAATCTGCCATCCCAGAAAAAAAAAAAAAAAAGAAAAAAGAAAAAAGAAAAAAAAAATCATCTCCTGTCAAGGTTTTCTACTTTATAACTGAAGGTTTGAGTGTCACATTTTCCAGAACTGACATTTGTTCTATTTAAAGGAGAATGTCTATGGTGCTGAAGTAGACAAAGCAATAAACGGTCTTTGTGGAGCTGAGGCATTCAATCAACTGCGAAAGTTGTTTGCTGCAAGTATACTCCCACACCATACACGTTATTGCTATCAAGTGAACTGTTTCAGACATCAGCATCTTACAGAAGATGTAATTTTTCTTCCTTTTGTGAGGGTTTGGAAGAAATGTGATGTGTTTCTGTCACTCTCTTCCTGACACTTTGAAATGATGCTGACATCAGGAATGTGGCTCACTCTGGATAAATGAGAAACCACACAGTCAATAAACAACAGTGAGAGTAAATTTCAGATACCAGGAGAGGAAAAGTCATCCTTTAGCAGTGATATGCCTGGTGACTAGGACACTGGAATGGAAAAGGGGAAATATACATTGGTTCTTCAGTGTTTACCGCTTGTTTTAATTCTGTGTTACTGTGTGACCCAAAGCTTAGCTAGAAACTTAGGATTTTTTCCTTCTTCTACTCTCCTACCATTTTTCCTTTTTCCCTTTTTAATCACTGACCTTACATGTCTTAATGTGCAGTTCCTAAAATCACACTGCTGAATATCTCTGAGAATTACATTCTAAGTATGCTAATATTCCTAGAGTGAAACTCCAGTGGGGTCAAAGTAGAACTTCTTTATACAGAAGATCTTTTGAAGGCTAAAGATGATATCTGTAAAAAGTACTATAGGAGGACAGAGGTTTGCTTGCTCACCTTGGTTAAAACATGATAGGCTACTTTTACTCTGTAGCAAAATAGGCCACATTCACTGTCTTCTGAAGTGTTTCTTGTATTTCTAATACCTTGCAGTAGGAGTTCCCAATCAGCATGTTTGCGATACATTTACTGTAAACCTTATTCCTAAAATAAACATTGATGGAAGCTGAAAAAAGACCCCTTGAACTGCGTCATTCTGCACTATACACCATGTTCAACATTCTTGAGAGCCTTCAGTCTGTTTTGTCTAAGTGTCTCCTTAAACCAGCCAAATTTTCATTGCATCTAGTCTTTGGCAGTTAACAGGAAAGGAAGTCCTAAGACAAATAACCTAGAGTGCAAACAACTTCCTTACATTTAAATTAAACTCAAGCATCTCTGCTGCAGTGTTATGCATTTGAATTGAAAATTGCTTTTATGTCTTATTCTACTCAAGGCAAAGATCAAACATTGTAGTAATGTCTCACCCTAGACATTTAACCAGCAAGTAAAAGCCCACTTGAGTAGTACACAAATTGAATATGCAGAAATAGGTCAAAAGAGGAAAAGAAGTAAATGAGACAGTAGAACTAGCGGATTGAAGTACCTATTTAATTGCCTAATTAAGTGGACAAGCCACTCACAAGTGATTTAAAAGAAGTCTGTATAGTGGCATGACACACAAGGAAACTCTTACCACTTTTGGTAGAAATCACAGAATGACAGAATCACAGGGGTTGGAAGGGGCCTCTGGAGATCATCTAGTCCAACCCCCTGCCAGAGCAGGGTCACCTAGAGCAGGTTGCACAGGATGGCGTCCAGGAGGGTTTGGAATGTCTCCAGAGTCGCAGACTCCACCACCTCTCTGGGCAGCCTCTTCCAGTGCTCTGCCACCCTCAAAGGAAAGAAGTTCCTCCTCATGTTTAGATGGAAGTTCCTATTTTCAACTTTGCGCCCATTACCTCTTGTCCTATCCCTGGGCACCACTGCAAAAAGACTGGTCCTATCATCCTGGCACCCTCCCTTTAAGTATTTATGGGCATTGATGAGATCCCCTCTCAGCCTTTGCTTATCCAGACTAAAAAGACCCAAGTCCCTCAGCCTTTCCACATAAGAAAGATGTTTCAGCCCCCTAATCATCTTTGTAGCCCTCTGCTGTACCCTCTCCAGCAGTTCCCTGTCCTTCTTGAACTGGGGAGCCCAGAACTGGNAGCTAGACCCTGTGCCACTAAGCACAACCCTCTGAGCTCTCTCTGCCAGCCACTGTCCATTCATCCAGCCCACACTTCCTAAGCTTGCCTATGAGGATGCTGTGGGAAATCTACATGAAACTATTAGAAACACCTCTACTAAAATCCAGTTGCTTAGAGATCTGGCTAATACTGAATGCACTACTAAATAGTGAAGAAAGACAGATAAAAACAGTATATATTTTTCAAAGTTATATTTAATTTTCTTTCCTTGCAGTCTAGTCCAGGGAATTTAATTAACCCCTAAATCATGTTAGAGAAGCTTGTGACATCTTGTAAAGACTTGTTACACATTCTAAGGTTATGTCTGTGTTACTGAACAAAAGAGGGCAGGACATTGGCTGATACCTGGGCCAGAGGTCAAATGGTCAAACATAGGTTTGAGCCTACACTGCCTATGGTTAACCCACTATATGTGACATATTTGTGTTGGACAGAGATAGTCAGAATATTCCATGATAGAGCCAGGAATAGAGACGACAATTTAGCAGTGTGTATGACCAAGGTCCAGCAGTCAAGCTCACTCCTGATCCTCTTATTTAACAGTAAAGGTTTAGCCCTGAGAGCTATCTGAGCATTTCAGAAATGTTAGTTCTGTAATAATAACTATTTTGTAGCATTCTACCTAGATCTGTCCAGGAAAATAGGGCAAATTTGGGGAAACAGTTCATTCAAGAACTTCCTTAGAAAACAGGATCAGCGTTGTATCAGGTTTGGATCCCTCCATTCCACAGGGCCCTACAACACATCCCAGAAGTATTTGCTCCAACAAATGCTACTCCCTACTCTTATGCCGCATCCCAGAACCAGGCATTCTGATACCCTAATTTTTTGTCTATCAACACACCCCTGTGGCTTGTGGGCTATGCTGCAGACGTGTTACTTCAGATACTTTGAACTGAAAAACACTATCCAGTGTGGACATAGCTTATCTACCCGCCAAGGAGCTAGACCTAGTAAATGGACATGAGCCTTTTTGTACTTTATGGTCTTAAATCCAGGGAGTCACTCCCTGAACAACATAATGTATTTTGAAGAGCACAAAATAGCTCTTTTAGCTAATGTCACAGCAGAGCCAAACACCTATTTTACATCCCAAGACATTCACTTCTCAGGAGCAGGTAAGATCTTTACATTGTCATTGTTGGATCTTTGTACCATTCAGGAAAGCCCTGGGACAAGCATACTTGGAAAGCCAAAACACCTTTGGGGAATTTATCTGAATAAATGTCTTCACAGCAGGTATCTTCTTCTGAGGTAGTCACCTTCAAAACTCTTTGTTGTCAATAGATAGAAATAAGCAGTTCAATTAATCTGAAGAAGTGTACTTTAGGGTGTGATGAACCACTTTCTAGAAGCGCCTTTTCTTTCTCCACTGAGCACAAACAAATCCCATGCAGACTAACTCAGCTTTTAGCTGAGAAAATACTAACTTCTATAGTAAAAACAGAATAGACTGAGGCACTGTTTTAGTGTGGTCAACAGAAAAATGGATTTTTTTCCTGCATTAAGATTTTTTATCTTTGTGCTTAAATTATTTTGATTATGTCATGATTTTCCTAAGGTTAAGAAAGTTGAATCCACAACAGTGTCTGCAGGCTGAGTCTAGTAAACTTTGTTCAATACAGTATGAAGTCAATAAGTTTGTTCAATTGGCATTTTGGGTATTTTGTCCTATTCTTCTCAGTGTTGTTAAAGCAAGCATTTTATTAAGACAAGATGTGTTTGTGATCTTTTGTTTTATATTTCAGGCCCAGTTTAAAATATTGCTTTTTACTATTCATAGTGAATAATCTACTTCACAAGATATTTCTGAATCTCAAGTATATTTTGAATGGGACATTAATTTTTTTTTTGTAGTTATTTTAATTATCCATATGGGGAGATGGCAGTACTTATTGATATTTTTACAGTTACCCAACACATCTATTTTCAGTTATTTTTAATTTTGCTGACCTTTATTCTTTGTACTGACATTTTCCATGCCAAATATTTTGCCTTAAGCTGGAACTTTTTTTGAATGTTTGTATGAAAAGGGATCAGAGAAAGAGGAGAAAACAGATTGTTTTAAAAATCTCTTCCGACCATTTCATTGAGAAGCTCTCAGCCAAGACACTGATGTAAAGACGACCATAGGATGAAACACACAGCTCAGAAGAAGTTAGGACTGAATAGGTTGCCACATTAGCACTGCGTTTACCTTTCTGGGAGCCCAGGGAATGAGAAAACTGTTGCCTGATTTTTCTTACTTCCTGAAACATGCTTTTGGATGTATTTAATATTTCCGGGTTTGTTTGCTTGCTTGCTTGCTTTGTTTGGTTTTAATGAATTTTCTGAAAATGGAATAAGACCTGTGATTACAGGAGTACAAAATTGTTTGAGAGAAGAGGATTGGTTATTTTAAATAGTTATACTTCTGATAAAATGCTTTGCTTTGTCAGTAGGACATGAGTGAGCACTGTTTTAACATCTTATATACCTAAATCAACAAATATCCTTAACCCACAACAGCTGAACTTGGAGTGTAAATGATTGTTATAGACAGAATGACCTTCAGTTGGTTTATATGGCAGATTGATGTAGCTAAACACTTTATATGTTACTATGTTAATGTTATAGTAAGTGTTAGTATGCTGGAATTTATTGTTACTTAAAACATATCTGAAGCAACCCTGACAATATTTAAATTCAGTAAAGGTGAAAGCAACAGTGAATTATACTTTTAATTTACCAATATACTGTTGCAGGATACTTTTCCATGGATCATGTACATATGCTACATTTCAAAGGCAATGAAATCTATTTAGATTAATTAATAGACCGCAGTAACCTTAAGGAACACAAAAGAAGCCATATCTGATAAAATAAAGTGGTTAATGTAGTTTCACAAAACCACAGTACCAAGCACACTATCAAAATTGGATAGTAGGGACTGGATTTCAGCAAATGAAGTTATAATATATCCTCAGTTTAGCGTTAAGATTCAAAGATATCTTTAGAGGATTTTTGACTGGTTGTGACAATGCCTCAGTATAGGAAACTGATTACATTGCAGCATTTAGATTTCTCATATGAGAAATGGCAACTAAACACAAAAATCAGATCTCATTCTTATCAGCTTCGGTACTAAAGTTACAATCTTTCATATTTTTATTACAGCTCATTGTTACAGCTGAAAGCATTTTCTACCCATTTGGTATTAGAACTACATGTGCTTTGAAATTAATGAGCCAGAATGATGCTCAGACCTTACAAGGTTAATTTAAGCTTGTCCTACCC
Organism: Burhinus bistriatus; assembly: GCA_013397275.1. NCBI lineage: Eukaryota > Metazoa > Chordata > Aves > Charadriiformes > Burhinidae > Burhinus > Burhinus bistriatus. The sequence goes on from VYXH01002962.1 coordinate 17,233, forward strand.
TGTGTTTTTCTGGAGTTTTACATTATGCAAATTGCAGGTGATGATGTGAAGCTGACGGAAAACCCACAAGTCATGAAGCCAGGTCACAGCTATGGAACAGAAATTAGAATAGCTGATGATCAGAGGAAACGACCCTACCTAGTCTTTCTCAGCAATTCATGCAACTTTTCTTCCTTCTAATGCAGGCTTTTGCAGAGTTTCTGCATTTATGTCTTCAATGAGATTATCTGAGACATAAGCTCCTTTAGAGCTAAAAAGGAAAAAAAAAAAATATATCTTGGGGTTAAGATTTCCCCAGAAAGAGGGGAAAAATGGAAAAAAAAAAAAAAAAAAAAAAAAAAAAAAAAAGAGGAAACTTTATGGAGCTTTAAACTCTCAATTGGATTCCTACTGACTGAAGTGAAGTGCCTTAATATACTTTATTCTCTGCACAGATGATTCATTACATAATCACATTTCATTTTAAAAAAGATATTTTAACAGTAATTATTCTGTCATTTTGCATTACCACTAACTTCACACACAAATGACCCATGGGGAAAAAAAAGAAAACACCACAGGTCTCAAGGCCTAACAGTTCACGTAGAAGACCTTTCATTTCACTAGAACTCTTTGTACTTTTACTAGTAAAGAACTGACCCTCACTTCCCAGTGCAATTCTCGTATATTTCATGACACTTTGAAGATATATTTAGTTCACCATGTACATGTTTGATAGCTGTGACACAGAATTTTTAATGTGATTTTGAAAGACTTTCTCAAATTTTAACCACTCTATGTAATGCATTGGCATTATGTATATATGTAAAATGCGTAGATGCATGGCTTCACTAAGGGCAAATCATGCCTGACAAATATGGTGGCCTTCTATGACGAGGTTATAGTGTTGATGGATAAGGGGAGAGTAACAGATGTCAGCTACCTGGACTTGTGTAAGGCACTTGACACTATCCCGCATGACATCCTGGTTTCTATATTGGAGAGACATGGATTTGATGGATGGACCACTCAGTGGATAAGGAACTGGCTGGATGGTCACACTCAAAAAGTTGCGGTCAATGACTCAATGTCCAAGTGGCGAGCAGCGACTGGTGGCGTTCCTCAGGGGATGGTACTGGAACCAGCGCTGTTTAACGTCTTTGTTGGTGACATGGATAGTGGAATTAAGTGCACCCTCAGCAAGTTTGCTGACGACACCAAGCGCTGTGGAGCTGTTGACATGCTGGAGGGAAGGGGAGCCATCCTGAGGGACCTGGACAGGCTTGAGAGGTGGGTCCGTGCCAACCTCATGAAGTTCAACAAGGCCAAGTGCAAGGTCCTGCATGTGGGTCGGGGCAATCCCATGCACAAATACAGGCTGGGCAGAGAATGGATTGAGGGCAGGCCTGAGGAGAGGGACTTGGGATTGTTGGTTGATAAGAATCTCAACGTGACCTGACAATGTGCACTTGCAGTCCAGAAAGCCAACTGTATCCTGCGTTGCATCAAAAGAAACGTGGCCAATAGGTCAGGGGAGGTGATTCTCCCCCTCTACTTGTCGTAGTTTGGGCCACATTGGCCCAATCCGGTGGAACGACAGATGTTCGCTCTCTCTTGCTCCACTCCCGAAGGGAGGCAAGAGAGAGAGAGGAAAAGAGAGATTTAAGAGTTTAGAGGGAACTAAACTACTTTAATGAAATATTAGTAATAAGATAACGAAAAGAAAATAANCAGGGACATGGACCTGTTGAAGAGAGTCCAGAGGAGGGCCACAAAGATGATCAGAGGGCTGGAGCACTTCTGCTATGAGGACAGTCTGAGAGAGTTGGGGTTGTTCATCCTGGAGAAGAGAAGGCTCTGGGGAAACCTTATAGCAGCCTTCCAGTACCTAAAGGAGGCCTACAGGAAAGACGGGGAGGGACTCTTGATCAGGGAGTGTAGTTATAGGACGAGGTCTAATGGTTTTAAACTGAAAGAGGATAGATTTAGATTAGATATTAGGAAGAAATTCTTTACTGTGAGGGTGGTGAGGCACTGGAACAAGTTACCCAGGGAAGCTGTGGAGGCCCCATTCCTGGAAGCATTCAAGGCCAGGTTGGATGAGGCTTTGAGCAATCTGGTCTAGTGGGAGGTGTCCTTGCCCATGGCAGTGGGGTTGGAACTAGATGAACTTTAAGTTCCCTTCCAACCTAAACCATTCTATGAGTCTATGTAGCTATAAATTCAGTGTATTTGGTGACATGTTATATATAAACTATTACTATAAATTAATATTATATATTATTAAATTATCATAATATGAAAGTACTATTACAAATTACTCCTGAATTTTTGTCACGTCTGGAAATTTGATGTCTGAACATTCACAAACCATCTCAAAAGAGTACAGAAAACTTAACTTCATTTAAGCTAATAAGCCATTCAGAGCATAACAATGATGGTTTGACTATATCCATCATCATTGAACATTACTTTTATATCCTAAGCATTTATGTGAAAGTGCTATAGAGGCTAGGATCTGTTGATGAACCTTTTTCACACTTCATGCCAATATTTCTCTACCCCATCTGCTCTTTCTTCAACCTTATCTCCTTCTGCTCCTTAGAGCCTCTAAGCTATGTCCTTATCTTTTAGCTGATGCTTTGAACTCTTCCTAAAGCCAACCACTGCTTGCTGGACACTGTGAGTAGCAAAAGCACCATAGCAGCCAAAAGAAAGCAGATATCTCGAGCCCTACTGGCACACCATTTGCAATAGCAATACATGCCACGGGTTCACCATCCCTGTCAGATGATCAGTTCTACAAAATTTCTCCCACTGCAGGCCGAAAATCCCTAAGCCCCTTAGTTCTGTTTTACAGACACATAATCCCTTTCTTTCATCAGCATGGAACAAATGGTTACCCCTGCTGTGCTACTTCAATTCCCCAGGCCAACACAAGGGATGAGAGATGGTTTCAAAGTGTTCACAGTGTGCTGCTTCTGGATGTAGAGATGAGTGCATTTGGTCAAGTCCTGTGCATCTCTGTGTGAAAGAAAAATACTTCCTGTGTATGTCTGCCTCTTATAAGCATATCTAAACAACAGTTTTATAAGCAAGGCTCAAGCACTTAAACCATATGTAGGTAGGAATGAGTCAGGTGAAAATATGGTGTTCAAGCCATATACTATACATTGCTTATAGCTCTTATACATGTACCCTGCAAGTGCCTCTTACTCTTGGAGCTGCCTATTTCAAACTCAGGGTCTGTACCTTCATTACCTGTTTTCATGTGTTTTATTGTTTGTAGTGTGTTACTCAGTTCACAGTACAAACCAGGGTGCACTCATCAGACTTTCTCTAAAAGCTAAACCACTTTCTTCCTCTCTGGCTTCTCCACTTATATTGGAAAGTCTCATCACCAGAATGATGCAAAGGACCAGAATCCTATTATTTGTTATTTATTATTGAAAAATAGGCTAGAAGCAATATTGTCTCACTTTCTCTCTTTCTCCCATGGGATTTTCTCAGCTGAGCTGTGTTACTTGCAGCAGGCCTGCAACGGTTTCTCTAGTTGCTCTGCCACAGGAGAGAGAAGAGAGACTCATAGGTCTGCAGAGAGGGGAGAGCAGATCTACCACATGGCCTCCTTTCACAGCCACTGCGGATCTGCCATGAGTGGATCACAGAATCACAGAATCANGTGTGTGGTGTTGTGCACGGGGCTCAGCTGTAAGAACCAGTCAGTGCATATTGCATAGCTACGTCACAGAAGGCTCTGTGTCATGTAGTCACTCCTTAGGCACTGTTTGGAGCTAATTTTATTTTCAATTCTATGAACCCACAAAATATTTTTTCCTGCCAAGGCTGGAGGAGCTCTTGGAAATGATCTCCCAAATGCCTGGCAGCTCTGCAACTCTTGTCCATGAGCAAATGTATTGTTGTGTGATCTTTCTATTTTAAAAACTGTTTTGTTTTGTGCTGTTATTCCCAGAAGGATTGTACAGACATCCGCTTTCGCTGGTCATCTCATTTCATAATGAAAACACAGGGTTTCCGTGTCCCTAAAGATTTCCTATAGTTGAGACATGGCTTTCATTCAGTGCACCAATTTGTGTTTTGACATTGTGCTTGGTATTCCTTGTGCACGCAAAAGATTTTCTTACACAGCCCTTTGTGCAAAAGATTTAAGTTGCTGCTGTTCTGGTTTTCATGCAGGGAACTGTTTTTCATTTCAAAGACATCACACCAAGATCAAATTGATATACTTACGCCAAAAGACATTGTATTTCCTGTGAGCAATTATGGAAGAAATAAAATTTAAGACAAAGAGCTGTGAGCGCTTGGGAAAACTCACATGGCAGGAAGGTTGGCTTTTAAAGCAGAAAAATAAAGTGCTAAGTATTCCACTAGTATGTGATAGTGGAGTTTAATTAAAGTCAAAAGGGAAAAAAAAGTCTTTATATAAAAAGCAATGCATTTGCATTAGACCAATTACAGTCTATGGAGAGGCAAAGAGCAGATTCAGGCATGAAATAAGAGTGATTATATCACTGGCAACAACACCCTCATGAATAAAGTTAGCCTTAATTCAACATAAAATCTACGCAATTATAAGGAAACTCTTCTATGATAAAGAACACATTTCCCATGTGCAAATGCTAATGTAAAAAGAATTGCACAGAAAATGGCATATCAGGAGAATATGCTGCAGAGTGGCCTAGATCTGCATATGAAAGTCCTGGAATGTCTCTCCTGTTGCAGAAATCAATTATTAAATAAATATTTGTCTAACTTCTGGCTTCGCAGATATATTCCATCATTTAAGGAGAAATAAAGGCCAAATGGTATTTTACAGCAATTTTTGCGAGGTGTAAATGAAGAACTAATCAGCCTTATTATGCTTATCGACTTAATCTGAGTTGAGATCTGTTTTTGTACTGTTCTGCACTTTACACACTTATTTCTCCTTAGTAGTATCGTACCCCACTTCTCACAGGGACAGATGATGTGCTTTTGTATGCCTTCAAGGACAGATTTCATTACTTTTCACTTTTCTAAAATCCCCTAGAAATGCTACATGCTCACACATTCATTTAGACTAAAAAAATAGTCTCTGTCCACTCCCTCTTTCTAGGTCCCGGAGATGTTCATCATTTTTATCATTAAATTTAACTACAGACTGACTCTGGTCTGGGTTTGCTCGCCTGTCTTCAATGCATGCTAATCTTTTTCTGGATGTACCATGAGAAGCAGTGGATAAAACACTGCAGTATGCAGAATTCTTCAACACAAGATATGGTATCAAACTGATAATAAACTTATTTACCTTCTTACTTAACATCATTCATCCCTTCCTCAAACTCTCTCTTTCATTGAAATGAGCATGGAGAAAATAGAACAAAATTGGAACTCATAATCAGAGAATATTTTAATGTTTGGTTTTTTTTTTCCCCAGCACTATGGCTTAAGAATCACATTTCATTGAAATTTATTTAATGACATTGTGATTTTTCATGGTAGTGAAAAAAAAATCCTCTTCTTCATAATACCCACCTCTAAATTTGTCATAATAAATAACCACCGCAGTCTGTTAACTTTTATTCTTCACTTTTTTACAGTAATTAAGCTGTACTGATCAATAATTCACTGTACTCAATCAGCTTTATGAGGTTGTACTCTTCTCCACCATCAGGTTCCACTAACCAGAAAAATGATCACTTTATTTCATATTCCTTCTTCCATCTAAAGTATTAGCACAGTCTCGTATCTGGGAAAAATAAATACATACATGCATACATACGTACACACAAAAAAAAAGAGAGAAGAGAAGAGAAGAATAAGTTGGATGAACTTACTGATTTGGCAAAATGACTTGGCTTTATAAGTAAATACTTGACAACTAGATTTAAATAAGAGAGCCAAATATTATATATGTATGCACCAGTAAGCATTAAGAGTAAAATCTCAGTATTTTCCCTAACTTCTGAGGCCTAAGTGTGCTGACACTGGCCATATTAGGTTTTGGTCAAAATAATTTGTTATCACTTACATGTAAAACCAGCTGGAAGCAGGTTCATTATTAGCTGACTGCAGTATCATGTCTGCACTCCCACAGGAAACAGGGAGAGGAAAAGTATCAAAAAACACATTGTACATTTTCCAACCCTTATTTAAGAACATGCCAGGTTCAAACACTGTGGGGCATACTGTCTCCAGAAAACAAAGACGTAATAACTAGCTTTCCAATTAACTGTCCCTTCTCCATCTTGATTTTGCAAGAGACTCAGAATTCTAAATTTAGTTCTGTTTTTAGACACAAGCTTTCTGAGTTAGTAACAATTTTCTTGTGACATACACGTGTCTAAATTATCATACCAGGGTGTACAATATACAGAAGAATGGGGCTGCTAACTTCATTAAGTACAGATACGCATGGCTGCAAGGGAATGAATATTCTTGTCCTTTTTTCCTTCTTTCACCAACTAAAGCAGAATTGGCTTTAAGCCGATATAACCTCATGTACAGCAATAACTTCCATGCAAGTGATGAGAATAAACATCTACAAAAGACAACAAATTCACACCCCAGGAGAAAAGCGGCAGTTAACTTTTCTCTATGCTGATGAACTGCGGTAAATAGGCTGAAAAAAGTCCTCAGAACTCATAAGTTGACTGGAGCTTGCCCCCAAACTCACTTGGCGATAGAAGTTTGATTGTGTTCAACTAAGGCTTGCATAAAAATGTCATCTAAACAAATTTGGAAACAGTACACCAGAAACTGATGGAAAATTAAAACAGTATCACCATGGGAGCTTTAAGAACTGCTGACCTGAAAGGAAATGTTACCTTTAGAGCTCCATGTCCTTATCCCTTCTTGAACTGGTTTATATACGGTGGCTGTGCCTGTGAGGTGTATCTTTAAGGAGGGCTAGAAGGGCACATGAGAGGGTGAGACATATGAGGCGTTGGGAGGGAGAATTCATTGAACACAGAACCGAACACTATATACAGCGGTTTGAGAAAATTTCTTTTGAAGACAGCTGGGTAGGGTTAAAAGCTGTGTTCTATAATGTTCCCTGGAAATACAGACAATCTTTTCTCCAAAAGGAGGTAGTAGTGGTATAGAGAGTCACAAAAGGAAAGAATCAAATAAAAACAAATCCTGTGTTGTGACAGATCAGTGAGTACCATGTGGAAAGAAAGGCTTGTTTCTCTATAGAAAAGAGAAGCAGGAGAACCCCTTACCCTTCTCCAGAGAACTTGCTCAGACTGAGGATCTGGACATTCAGGCAAGCACAGCAAGACAAGTATTGGAACAAAAAAACCCCAAACTTTTGGACTCCTGAAAGGAAAAAATCTTTCTAAATCCAAGAAAGAACTAAAATGTCTTGTCAGCACAGACCGCAAGGGGAAAAATTACATTCTGCTGAAGGAAGGTCTGGTTTCTGCTTTTTATTGCCTGGCAGTAGTATAGTAGAAGAGGCTTTTCATAAACCACAAACTTTGTGAAGGTTTGTGTGTTTATCTGGAAATTGACAGAGGCGACTACTATAGTCCTAGATCCATACCATCATAACCCGAAGCTGAACCCAGTGAGAATGAATGTTATAGTTTTTATCTCTCAGCAGCTTATCCTAAAGTTTTGGCGACCGATGCTGTAGCCCATAAACATCATTCACTTACATGCTACAACCTGAGAGTTTCTAAGCTATCTGGAAGCATCTGATAGATTATGCACAAGACAGAGAATATCCACGGCCTTCTGGATGGTCAGTTGGAGATGGGGAGAGATAACCTAGAGCCTTTCAAAATACATTTCATGTTTATGGGTAAGCACAGAATCACCCCTCTTATTTTCATTAGGTACCCTATTACATCAAACACCTCACTGACGTGTGAATGCCTATGTTGTAGTTCACTGGAGTTAGATGTCTGAATCTAGATTTGAATCTCACCCCGTGTTGTGACACTTGTGACAAATCACAGGAACTGGCAACTTAAATCCAGTTGCTCCAAGCATATATTTTCAGTGATGTCCTCTGGTTATGCATGAGCTTCAGTGGATATAAACTACTATACCTAGCCATATTGGGTAGCCCTAATTACAAAGTCCTAATTACGGGTGCAGCTCTGGGTGAGGAATATGTGTTTGTGGAGTAAGGCATACAAAACTATTAGAGGGAGAAAGACATTTGGATGCTTCATCTGAAGTAAGACTGATCAATACTAGTTAGTTTTCCTTAAAATATGATAAAAGGACAAGCAAGACCTTTTATAATGATTCAGTTCAGATGATTTAAGTTATTAGTAAGATATCCTGAAAATTGCCCCATATTATAAGCTCTTATGCAGACCATAAGTAACTTGTACTCTATCAACAGAAAGAATAAATAATAAACAACATGAGAGTTAGAAATACAAAAGTAATATTATTACCACTTATTTTGGTATCAGGGAAAGTAGGTATTTATTTTACAAATGAAGAGATTTATAAAAATAATGATAGGAAAAGCTAAGGAGCACCCCCGCAGTTCCACTACTCAAACAAAACTCTGACAGCATCTGTCTGTACTGCTCAGGGGCAAATTGTCCCAAAGACCACTCTGAAACTAGACTTGGTTTCCATTAGTGATCATGGTACCTAAATCTAAAGGTCTGCATGTGAGCAAAGGGTGGAATTGAGGTGCCTAAACACAGGCATCAGCTGCAATTTTAAATGCCTGCTCTAAGGTATTTGGTATTACCTCATTCCTTGCTCCAGAAAGTCGCAGGATCATGGACAGCATTTCAGCTGATAAGTATTACTCATCAGGTGTAGCATTTATGCCTAAATATAGATATCTAGTACTATTGGAGGACATCCACTTCAGCTGGCACATACAACACAGGTTCTCCAGGGTTCCCATGGTTTTCTGAAGCAGCCTTTAGAAACTGGGCAAAATATAATACAGTATCTGAAATGTCCATGTACAAGCAAAGAATCCCATCCATCATAGATGTCAGCTTAATCGCTCTGAGCTCCAGTGAGGGTATTGACTAACTCTTCATTAACTGCAATGAGAGCTTTCACTTTAGGTACCATAAACAACAGCTTTCTGGAAACATACTCCGATGTCCTTGGCTAACTTCAGCAACCTAAGAACAATCACCTACTGTCATTTGAGGCACTGCGGTGGTGTTCTAGCTTAGCTGTAGATCTCAAAAGATGCAGATCTTCTATACATCCTGTGTTGTATCTCCTAGCCCAAAGAAGGGCAACAAAATGGTGCTAGGCACCTATGTTTAGATAACTGAATGAAACATTTAATCTCAAAGTGAATTTCGTCCTTTTTTCTGTGGCTAAAAGCCATACCAAGACATCACGGCCAGATGTCTCTTGCAGGTAGTTTGCAAGATTCCTGGTGAGGTGTGAAACAAATGTGAGGCAGGCAGATGTTCATGGCTGCTCTGAGACCAGTCTTTTGCAGAAGTGTAGACTAACCCACTGACTTCATAATAGTTTGTCTCAACAGCTTAGGGTCTATTCCCTTACTTGCAGAAGAATTATCAGATCTGATGTATGTCACAGAGTATAATATCATGAGAGCCTTGTACAGAGCAGTCAACTTTAGAGGTCAGTTTTAAAAACCTACTAGCAGAATTTATAGGACATTCTAACTTTAAAGGGATTACTTGTTTTTTCTTGGTTGTGGTTTTGGTATTTTTTTCTTTGCTGTGCTAAGTTTAAAATTGGGCAAGAAGTGGAAGCTCTTGTGATCTGACTAAAGGGCTCAATTTTCATCTGTGCAGAAGAAAGCTGTCATTAATAGAGAGCTTTCATTGTTTATTCTTTTCCCTGGTATTGATTTCTATTATCCTCTCTACTGTGAATCCAACTCTGTGACTGAGTCATAACTACAGCATATGTAATGAAAAAGAACAAGTCATAAACCGCTAGGCTGGGCAAAAAGCCACCAATCTCCCAAATGCCCTATCCCAACTTTTTTTCAGTCTTCATACGTTATTTTGGTTCATGAAGCTAACCTTAGTTAAAGGAGCATAAAAACCCATCTCAAATTGGCCTCTGCTGTAATTTCTGTTCTTACCAGGGACAGTACTTTCCAAAGAAAAAGACCTAAAATAAAACTTACAGGAACAAAAAACTATGTAGGCTCAAGTTCTGCTCAAGTCATTTTAAGAGACTGGTGAGCCTACAGAAAATTCAGACACCCGGAAAGCTACAAAACCTTCTCGGGCTTTTTAAAGATTCAATTCTAAGAAAAACTTTTAAAACAGCAGAAGTGGAACCTTTTTTTTTTTTTTTTTTTTTTTCCATTTTGTTCCATTTCACCATAAAAAAGATTTTTTCTGTATAAAAACATTTTCTTTTTTTTTAAGAAAGACTTTTTTTTAAGTTAAGCCAAGACTATACCCAAATCAGTACACTTTACATCTGCTTTTTAGTTACATATAACACTCTTAATAAAAACCTCAGAGATTCATGGCTAAATGTACTGCCATTTTAATTTTGACAAATTTCCAAAAACTACACCTTTCTAAAATTATCTATTCCTTATCAGTCTGACAAGGAATTTTAATTGAAAAATAATGTATTTGGCAACTGGATGCAGTCTGAGGCCACTTGATTGTAACCCAGAACTAGCAATGTTGAATTAATGCTATTGTATCACATGAAAATTATTGACATGAGATAGTAAATGTATTCTCTTTCTAGAGAAATAAAACCTGTAGACTATGGTTGTTCTACATTCAATTTAACAGCCAGGATAGTGTCCTTGGCCTCCAAAAAAAAGGAAACTGTTCATCATTGTTGTATTAAAGTAAGGTGTTTAATTTTATGCTTCTTATAAAAGATTGATAGTTTGAAGAGTTTTAACATGTGTTGATGTGTTGCCATTACATTATTATCTGGAATATAATAAAATATTTTTGAATTTGCAACACAGAAGTAACATAAAAGGGACTGAAGTTATCAGCCTTTATTCAAAATTTAGATATAGCATGACAATTACAAGGGTTTTTTAAAAAACTAAAAATATAACCATGTCAGTCATTAAAGCAGTAGAAAATTTAAAAATAAGATCCCATTTTGAAAGGTTAGCAACCAATTAAGTGACACTGTGGCCCCATCCAATGCACTTTTTGAAAAGCATATACAAGTTTCAGGAAGACTTCGAAAACAAAAAATAGATTTTTGAATTGCAGCTGAGCTCATCTGTTTATTACCACATGCTGTGCTGTTTATCTCTTTGTTACCAAATATATTTCATGACAAAGAAAAGCATAACAAATTTGCATGAGACACTGATATAAAATGGAAAGTTCCAGCTCATCCAGGCTTGTGGTACTGGTATATTTGAAATACACAACAATATTTGAAAATAATCTTTTAATGAATTAATTGAACTATTCTAACTTTATTTCTATTAATTTGTTTTAAAGAAAAGAATCAAAAGATTAGTGGTTAGTTACTCCATTTATTTGTATATTCTTATATAACATTTACTTACAGTATTGTATTGTACATTTATATATTCTTGTTTCATTTACTAAAACATGGTGGCATTGAAATATACACAGCAGAACATTTCAGCCCCAAACACCGAAACAAAACAGAGCAAGCATGCTAAAGCACTGTTCACTGAACAGTGGAGGCTTCATAAGGAAGTAAATAAATAGCTAAATAGTACAGAAATACGGAAGTAAACAAATAGAGTAGATAAAATGAAATAAGACTGTAGAAAAGAGTAGTAAGTACCCCTTCGCATGCATAGCTTTTTATAGGTAGTACTTGGGGATGTGCAGGGCACCATCAGATATAAAGGAGTATATTGTATGAACAGGGCCAGCTAATACAGACAGAGCAATTGTGTGTATGAGCAAGAGCAATGTAAGTTAAACAGTTCCTCATTCCTACACTGCAAGTTTACTAATGGTCACTAGTGGCTATGGTAAAACACAGTCGTAACTGCTGAAAAAAGTAATCTCCTTCGTAAATCAATTGTTTTCAATGCAGTTTCCTTAGGGAAAATTTTGTTAATGATGTGTTTAGGGTTTTTTGTTTTGTTCTGGTTTGGTTTTCTTGCTTTTTTTGTAGTGAAATGGTATGTTAAAAAAACCTTTATATTTGCACTTTAGCTGAAGAAATGATTTCGGGGATCAGAGAATGTAAAACTTATATTCAGTAAAACCTTACCTTCACTAGATTGTGTAGTTATATGTGAATCCACAAGTCTGTGTTATCACAAATCAGAGTGTTTTTAAAAGTAATGATTCCTAAAAATTTTGAATGCTAATTCTTTTAGTCTTGCTGTTGTTGTTATTATTATAAGAATCAGTCCCAACAATTTTGGTGAATTATAATGAACTACTCAATATTAACAAAACTAGTTGAACTGCTTCTTCATGTATGAGCTACATTCCCACTGACAATATAAAATGCCAGTGCATGGTCTGTATTTGCTGCTTTTAAATGTATTTTTGTATTTTAAATCTTATTTTTATTGGCCTTTTTGCTAGCTTTATACATTAATAAAGTTGCCATTTGACCTGCAAGGCTTCTTCAATCTTTTTCTCAATTACAGCAATTTGGGAATTTTATTGGAGCAATTTAGAAATGTTGAGGCTATTATAACACAACACAATATTCACTTTAGCCAGTTTGCCTTTATTGCTTTAAGGATTCAGTTATCTTTTTATTCCCTAAAGGAGACACATAGGAAGATGGATAAGCTATCAAATATAATTAAGGAAAATGCTTTTGCATCATGCAGCACACAAAATACAGATTTTACTATTAAACAACCTACCAAGAAGTTAAACAAATAATTTGATCAGAAAATGAAAACACCCAGGGATATTCCTCTCTCTGTCTTCCTCTCTGCTTCACTCTCTCTTTCCATCTCTTGGACAACTTGTGCAGAGCTGACAAGTACATTAAAATGTGTTGGTTTTAAGTTCAATCTGCCTGATTATTTTGCCTGAAGCTTTAGAGGGCTTAAAAGGGCATAGACCTTTTGCTAAGTCTATTCCCAGTAATGAATTTCACCTTTTCACCTGGGAAATAAAGATGAGAATTAAAACCTGAAGTTAGTAAATACAATTTGATAGATTTCAATGCATCCCTAAGGCGCAGAATACAAGCACTAGATGTAAGAAAGACGGCACTGAGATTGTTTATACCATCAGTGAACTTGGGACATGGAGTATTAATACGTCTGGAACCTTAATTCTGACAATTTAATTTTATATTTGTGTTAAAAGAGGCTTCTTAATTATTTGCATATGTTTAAGCAGTGTCATGCAAAACCTCCAGATGGTAGTAGGAGTTGTGTGTCTGATAAAAATCATGCATATGTTAACATAGGATAGATCTGTAGCTGCAGTACTGCTAGCTCTAGTTTCCTTTGAAAACTCTTTCTAGAATTGCATTTACTTCTGAAAAAAGTATACTTTTAGTCTTTAAAAATCACTATGCCTTTGACTATCTTCTTTGAAGTCACCATAGAGAAGGAAAAAAAAGAGTAATATTTTTTCCGATGTTCTCTTATGAAATATGATGGTTTGGGTTTTTCCTCTACCTGCCCCCTTTTAAACCTAAGAGATCCTACACCAACCTGTCTGCTGCAGCAGAGATACAATAAATGAAAACTCAAATGCTTTGACTGAAACCATCTGTTCTGTTCTGTGCAAAACAAGGGAATCCCTATAAATAATGACATCTTAGTGCTGTATTTCATTTGTGTTACACGCTAAGGAGATGTGCTGTTAAGAGGTTTGAGGATAGGTATTCCAGGTGCCTTTTTTCTGAGGCTCTGTTGTTGACAGGAGATTTTTCTCCTTACTTGCCAGCAGCCCAAGTATTTCTGGGTTAAAGTTAATCAAAGACTTCCATTTCAATGAATGAGTGCTGGAATCAGCTGTCTGCTGGCCAAGTTACATCTTCAACGAGGAGTTAGCTTCTGTTATATAAATACTTTTGTTGATTCCTCTCAAGTTTTCATGATGCGATTAAGGTCAGCCACCCTGCAGAACACAGCTATAGTCTGCAAGCTACAGTCTACTAATACACATCTAGAGTCTGCAGCTATAGACTACAAATATTGGTGATAGTAGCAATCTCCCTTCCACGGCTGTATGAGTAATTATCATATACCCCCATCGTTACCCAGACCATGGGAAAGGCCTGCTAAGTTTTAATTACAACTCAACCAAGAAAAATGTTAGTATAACCTGTACTTGCGCTGCAATGTGCCCAAGACCTCCACAGCAGAAACCTTGAAAAGTATTTGTGCTTTGTCTTCATTTGGTATGCCTGAGACGGGCAGCATGGGAGGCAGCCGGCATTTTCCCTTCAAGCATTATGATTATAATCGTCAAGGATAGTCAAAGGTCAGGTCCCTACTTGGATTTGTCTAGAGAAGATTCTGGAATCTCCAGCATGCCTGGAGAAGGACCTAAACAGACTGTAGCTGGTCTCTGTGGTAACTCTCCTAAGTGTCTTTTTAGAGCAAAACTCTGTATAGACATGTCACTCCCAGTTGGTACAGGTAGTCCCCCACCCCTAAAGCTTATCAGGAAATCAGGAATCTACTTCCATCTATGCGCAGTAATGCAGGGAGGATATCTAGGAGTCTGAATCTGGGAAAAGAGGTATATACAGCAAAAGGTTTACTTCCAGAAACGCCACACATCTGTGTGGAGATCAGATTAGTTTCTCGTAATGATCTGGTTTGAGTGCAGAAACCATTAAACCCGTGTTCTGTAGAAAGATTTGCAATTCTTTCATTTTTTTATGACAATTCTCAATGTATGCATAAATTCAAAGGTATAAAAAGAGAAGGGATAGGAAATGCAGCATTTGGCACACAAGAGACCACCTACACTGAAGAGAGAAAGAAACTTTTAAATATTTTGTTTCTCAAGACCTATGTAGCGATAAATAATAATCTAAAAGTTATTTATCTAGAGTTTTCTTATTACAAGAAATGAGCTTAAAATAGTCTAAGAGATGTCACATTCTGCACATCACTGTGAAAGGGGAAAGCAGGATGAATCTTCGTCCTGGATTTTTCTTAGCATTTTTTTCCTGTAACAGAAGTGACATACATCTTACTTTGTTCAGAATAATAGATCTCTGATATAGATCATACTTAACAGTTTTCTGTGGATTCTAATTCTTTGTTTCAAGTCAATGAAACATCAGTAAGTGCTTCAGTGAATGTGTTCTTTCTGTTGCTAGCAAGCAAGGAATTTAACAGTCCCATTTCCTGGGAACATTTTATCTCTTTATCACTTCATGCTTCCTTGGAGGTAAAAAAAAAAAAAAAAAAAAAAAAAAATTATATTATCAGGTAAAATTGAAAAATGAAAAGTGCTAGCAGTTATGTAAATAGAATAAGACACTATACTGATCTTGTTTTGTTTGCTTTAGCCCTCAGGATGCCTTTATCATGACAATGAAATCTTATTCCTTAAAACCATTCTGCAAAGGAAACTATGCATTCAGATAATGTCTAGCTATCCAGTGTGCTTAATAGCTTCTGGATTAGTAAAGGAAACAAGCTACCAATCCAGTTTGAAAACAAGAATAAAAACATAAAATGCAGCTTATCGTGTACGTTAGGAGAGTTGAGCAGAAACTGGATGATAATAATGCTGTTTCAGAGTTTTGTTCATTTTGTGTAATATATTAAAGAGTAAATGTCCTCTGTGGAAACTAAGCCTTTGGAATTATAGTTTACCATTCTGGCCTTTTTTCTTCTTATCTATCCTTGAAATAGACAGGTCATTTGATAATTCCACCTATACAGTTTCAGAATATGATGGAACATCAAGGAGTATTTCAACATTGCTATGTACTGGCTTATTCTATCACATGTCTTGACAGTATGGTAGAGATAGGATGAACCAGACTGTCCCAGATTAGGACACTCTAAATGTCTGTGATGTGCATCCAGAGCTAGCTATTGTAAATCTGTTTCATTTTTAGTGCTTAAAATCTCCTACTGTCAGTTTCAGTCCTCTTCCTCATGCTGTGTATCACCTGACGTCATAAATAGTTATTTCTAGAGTGAAGCATCTGCGAATCTTGTACTTTAGTCTTTTACAGTGTTGCCCTCTTAGAAGCATGAGTAATTTGCAGCACCAGTTTGCAAAACATAGATGCAGCTCAGAGAGCAAGCAAGATATATTGAACCTCCGCACAGGTTTGTGTGTCTCTGGAGAACTACCTACACCCTAGGGAAGAGTGGTGGAGATTATATATGGCCAAAAATAAAAATCATACCAAAACAATAGAGATCTGTAAATGCAACTAGATGCCTAACTCTTTCCAGAAATCAGAGAATCCCTAAGTAGATGCAGACATCCATATCTGTGGGCTTTTATTTTGGGAAGAAAACAAGGGGTGAAAAAAATTTGTGGCAACACTGTTTGACTCCCCAGCTTGTAACCTGACAGTTTAGAGTAACCTTATAGACATTAGACTTAATAGATATACCAAGTAGTACAGCTTGTTCTGTCTCTGTCAGTAACTTACTGTGTAGTTCTACAATGTCAGAGCCAGTAGTCCAACTTTAATGTTAAAGGATATATATTTTGGGCAGAACATCCTAAGCTGAGCTATTGATAGCTATATCACTAGCTGTTCCGTTTTTGTTAAGAAATTCTTCATAAATTTCAAATTAGTCATCATTTCAGGCATGAGAAGTTAGTCATGTCCTAAGCATAAGAAATGAAAATATCTCTTTTCATTTTAATTAAAAATGCTAAAATTTTTCCAGACACATATTTGCATACACATCTGAAAATAAAAACCAAATACATCCCAAAGTGCCATTGAACAGAAAGAAAATAGAATAAATGCCTATAGTCTAAATGTGAAATATTACAAATTTTGAACCAATGTGATGAGTGACCCTTGTTTATTTATTTAGTATATGTAGTAGTGTGAAGCATTTTAAACCTAGTTTGAAACATATGAAGGGTCAAAAGGTAAGTTTATTTTCAATAGCACTGAGTCTTCTTTGATTCCTTTCAATAACACTGGGACTCAAATTTCTTGACCAATTGAGGCAATTTTTGTAAATCACATAAATTTGCCAAGTATCTTTACTGGCCTAAATTGAGTTTTGAAAAACACATGATGTTGACCTAATCTGCTGTTTAGTTAGCTAATTCTGACACTGACTGTCAGACTAGTTCAGCACTGAGATCTCACACTTCTATATAATATAAAAGGCCAAAATAATTTTTTCATCAATCATCAGTCTTAATAATAATTAAACCCTGAATTTTCCCAAACAAATTTAATTTCATGTTTTCATATGAATATACCTAACACTTCAACTTGGTATTTCAGAAAATCTTACTTTAATTAAATATAATTATAAATTCAGATATTATATTTAAAACCAAAATTAAATCAAACCAAAAACCCCTTGACTTAGATATTTCTTTCAAAATGAAGTACTGTTGCTTAACAGAGAACTACATTGTTCTTGTCCCTGAAGTCTGAAATTTCAGAATCAAGCTATACTTGGTTATGGATAAGATCTCTTATTTTTCATTATCATATTGAAGTTCTTCCTTCCAAGATATAGAACAACTGAAAGTCTTCAAAACCTGTTTGAAATTATTTTTTAATTTAATAACTTTCTACTCCAAATGTTGAATTTGTGGAAACTTGTGAATAGAAACTACAGATGAAAGTAGTTTATAATTAAAATAATTCTGATACCTTCCATGCAGCTTATTTTTTACAAGCACAAATGTATAAAATGTCCTAATGGATTAAAAACCACTCTAGCAGAAAATAAAATAATAAATATTCCACAAGAATAAAAATAATTGAAAATTTGAAATATGAAAAATTGCATGATTTTGGCATAATGGTTTTATCTTTAAAGCTGTCCATACAAGTTCAGAGGAGCACTGAGAAAGTCAACAGAATTTTTGCATATGTGGCTATAATAATAGAATATAATTCTAGAGGAATGTAATAACATTCTATTATAGAGTAAGTCTTACTTAGATTTTTAAAACTTCTGGACATGACATTATTATAAAGATGTTGAAGCTAAAGAAGTCTAGGTGAGTGATGCAGAATATAGTAAGGTGAGCTATAAAATTAGCTATGCTTAAAAAGAAAAAAAAGGAAACACACATATTGCATCTCAAGAAGGCAAAGGTTTCAAATTTAATATGAGATACATACATTTTAAATGACATCAGCCTCAGCCAATAATATTCTCATAATATAGATAAAAGGTCAGATAGAAACTCAACAACTTAAAATGCATAAGACCGAGGAAGGAGAAAGGCAGAAGGGAATTGTACCTTCCAGATAACTTTGCAGTGTGGAATCACCAGAATAGAAGAGCTGCCAATGAAACAAAATGACTGTAATACGTCGTTGAAAAAGAGAAAAGAACATAAAATGCTCAAATTTGTCTGTAAAATTGCTTTGTCTTTTTTTTCCACTGATCTTTTGGCTCTGAAAGCTAGTGTATACACTTGGCATGTAGGAAATTAGCTCCAACTGGCTTAATGAAGGGAAAAACCACAATGTTTTGAACCCACTTTTATGTCTTATCTATGTTAATTCAGGGTGTATTCCTTTATATTGCTAAAGGTATGCCATCGCAGTTTCACATAGCAGTATAACGTGCAGATGTCCACTGTAGTTCTGAACATTTTAATGCAGGTTATAGAACAGACTGTGTGCAAGAAACTGAGAAAATTAGCCTCTACCGGAGACCTAGACTTCAAAGTTGAGATAGCTTGCACAAGAATTGTTTGGATGCCTTGAAATAGATGATAGTTTGCAGTGAAAAACTGTGCTTATGTTCTGCAGTGATGGGAACCATAAGACATATGAGGTCCACAAGATGCAGGCAGTATCAGGACCCAATTGGCTGGATTCTGTACTTAGAGAGAAGGAAGCATCCTGCTCCAAAACACTTACCTTCCACATTAGGAAGGCAAAGGACTCAAGGAAATAAACAATCTCTATTTGAATGAGTTCTACGAAGAATGTATACAAAGCAAAAGATGAGGGAGCAGAAGACAAATATGTTGTGGAAAGCAATATATATTTCACCTCAGAACAGAAAATCTGTTTCTGTGCTTGCTTACATAGCAGTAGCAGAAGACACGTTTCTTTAACTGAAAAAAACAAACCAAGTTTATTCTTAGCATCATTCTATTATGTCAGTTCATAGAATGACACACAGAATACAGTGGTTCCAAAATGTTTTTTGTGATCTGTGGTGGTGAAGGAATTGACAACAAAGGCCAACTGCCTGTGGCTGTGAATGTCAGAGGAGATTGTATTCGTTCAACGAGTTTCATGTGAACATCTGAGTTCAGTATTTGGGCTTAAAGGAATAGATGTTGCCACAGCTGCACTGCTAGAGAATATGTTTAATTTTAGATTAATAAACACGAAAGGCAAAAAAAGGGAAAGAACATATCAAATTGGGAATAAATTATTAAAAAGCAAGGCTAGGCACCAATTAGGTCTTATTTCTGCAATGAGGCAAAAATTACTTGAAAATTTTAGAGATCATTTGAAAAATGAAAGATAGTTGTGGTTTTTTTCATTGCCAGATATAAGGAGCTGTGCTCAATAGGAGCTATTTCTGACTTTGAGTAGCTGCTGCATGTAATATGTCATAGTTTCCATTACTCTGAGTACAGACTAAGTAAATGACCCAGTGTCAGTGGGAAAAGAAAAAGCCTCTTTGCTTTCATGTTTCTGTTTCTCGTTTTCTTTTCCTTAAGTTGCAAAAGAGGTATTAAATCCTGACTTCTCTGACTTTCACTGATGTTTGGATTAAAAAAAAAAGCCAAACAAACAAAAACCAAAACTAACAATCTTTACAGGGAAAAGGGAGCCAAATCTTCAGTTCTCTGCTATTTCTCAAAATTAAAGATAGTATTAGGAATTGTTTTCATTATCCATTATTTTTAAGTCCGTAAAGTATCCACAAACTTATTCTAAAGACCTCTGGAACTCAAGAGGTAGGGCATGGGGCTCAGACCAGAGGCTCTTAATCTTGGTGACATTACCTTTAAATCCTGTAATCCCTTCCTAGAAAACTGCCACAGGTTACACTGAGAATTCTAATTTGATAAAATACTAGGATCCAGCCAGATCTCAGCCAGAATATGTTTTACTCTCTAAAACAAAATTGCTGTATAAACACTGTTGCAAGGTCAGGTTTGCTTATGGACCGTGTCCCTTCTGCTCTGTTTCGTGTTGCACACGCATGATGAAACATACAGTGTGCTGCTCATTCATGAGGATGTCTCTACACAACCTCAGAAATTCAACAAATACACCACATCTGCGTCATCACTAAGATGAAACTTTCCATGACACATTTGACTCTGTCATTTATTGTTACCTGCTCTTTGGGAATGATGAGAGGGCCCACTAAATACACTCCTCTGTATGAAGACTGTTCCCCCATCGTCTGAGAAATTCTCTGGCTAGCGTAGCTATTTCAAGAATAAAGTGTGCACTTTCATAGTGCTCTGTGGCTTTTCAAAAAGCACTGCCTACATATTAAAGTAAGGCTCTTACAGCTTTCAAACTATAAAGATTTTATTCTTCCCCTGGCATTATATGGAAGCTGCTCCGTGCTATTTGGCTGATGCTGTGTTTCTCACAAAGATACTACCAGACATAAATCTATTTTTTTGTAAAATGCAGACAGACGAGAGTTTTCTGAAAAACAATAGCTATAAGTACTACTTTGCTTCTTGTGTCAAAAGAGGGTTTGTTGGTTTCTTTGATTGATTGGTTTTTGTGGTCTAGATTTGTGGGGTTTTTAAGAGTGTAATTGTCTTCTGGGAAATATTCATATTTTATGTTGGTTGGTAGCAAGAAATAAAAATATTTTTTAAGCCTGATATTTTTTAAAAGTTTATCTAAATAAGACCTACCATCCAAAAAGCTCCTTCAGCAAACAGACTTTTCTACCAAACAAGGAGCCTGGTCACCACGACATAAATAGACTCATTATTCACTCTAAATTCATTGCAGTAAACACCAAAGAAACAATATCTAAGTATCTTATTTGTGGTTATTTATGGCTCTGTGCAGCTTTTTCTTTTTTATCATTTTTTTTTTCCTTCAAAGCAATCTTCCCTCCCCTGTTCCAAATCTTTTTGAACTCAGAGGCATTTCTGCTTTTTTGGCATTGCAATTTTATTGCAATACCCTTTAAAATGCATGGAAAATGATTCACTGTTCCAATGCTATTGAATCATCAACCTTATATGGATAACCAGTTTTCTTCATCCTATTAAATTGTAAGGTTTTAACCAATAAATTTTAAATATTTTTTGTTTAAAAATTTAAAAATATTCATTATAAAACCAATTAGAGTTACTAATTATCATCAGTATATTTGCGTACTGAATCCCATGATAAATGCAAGCATTTGTAAATAAGGAAAATTACTAAAGTCACAATAAATTTTACTGCGTAAGTGATAAATGCGCTATTCTTACTGAACAAAAAGGAAGGCATACTTCATCTTCATGATGGTGACTCATTTAAATGTTTTAATTATATCAATATTCGTGAGTCAGTTCTTAGACACTTGGATTAAATTCAATTGCATGCCACGGGTATATGTGTATGTGTAGAGGGAGCAATAGAGAGAGGAAGAGATGCGCTGGAAAACAATACTGAACCATTGCAAAGATAAGCACCAATTTAAGGCTGTTTGTGTTGCTCGTAATGTTCAACACTTCTACAAACTGGAACTTAGATTATCTAATAAAAAAATGAGGAGCATATCGCTAGCAAGTACTTGTGAGCAATTTCTTTGCAGTGATTATCAAGCATTACATAAGGGCTGTGTGGCCAAGGGCAGGAAAGAGTCCAGTTCGGCAAGACAGCTATCAAATGCAGTAAGAATAAGACCACATTATTTTCCCGCTATTTCCTGTCTTGTTCACTAGGCAGTACATAAATTCTGTGTTGTTCCCTGTGCACCACATAAATGAAGCAGAGATCCTGCAGAACTGCTTAAAACAAAACACTGATTCATAATCAAAACACTTCTACCATTTTGAACATTTTTAGATTTCCTTTAAGTATGAAACAAATGACCATGTAAGTAAGGTCTGTCTCACCAGTGACTGAACCCTCAACTGGCAATATCTACATTGCTAGCGTTGCCATCAACAGTAGTGGTTCAGCCCCAAAAAGCTAGAATACAGCTTGGCAGAAAAGGACCTATGAGAGCACGAGTTGAAAGTGAATTGGCAAAGGCGGCCAAACACATACAGAGTTGTCTTCAATTACCTATCCTGATGGTATAAAAACCCAAAGCAAGGCACTATTTTAAGTGTGCAGTGAAAGGCCAAGAGGCAACAGAAGTGAGTAGCAACAATTCAAAATGTGTATTAAGAATAATATTTTTAGCAGTGAGGGGTGCCAAATATCAGAGCAGGTTGCTTAAGGGGGCTGTGGAATCTCCACCCTTGAAGATACTCAGATCTTGACCTAACAGGGCCCTCAGTAGCCTGTTTTAAACTGGTCCCGTTTGACCATGGAGTTGCAGCAGATTATCTCCAAAGCTGTTTTCTGATATAAATCACTCTAAGATTTTTAACTGCATTTTTAACATTTGACTTTCTAACCTGAACTATTTTTAACTGTGTGTAGGTGGCACCAAAAGTTGTTTAGCTACAGTTAGTACTGTCAAAAGAACATTCTATAGGTTAGGTTTTTTTCTTTCTCCTGGGTACCATAAGTAGGCCTATGGCAGCAGATACTGTGCTGAAGAAGAATAAGGGACATCTGTTCCAGACATTAAAGATAAACCTTCGAAATGCACAACCACACGAGGTCACTAGTCCTCAAGCAAGAATGTTCTAAGTAGTACTTTTTGTCTAAAATAAATGTAAAGAAAAGAAAAGAGAAGTTCTGAGGGAGAAACCAGATAACAGAAGGAAAACAAAACAATACAAAACAAACTTTCCTTAGGAAGAATCTAAATAATCTTCATGGTTGTGAACTCTCCCAAAGAATTAGTTATCTTCTTTCAACACAGAATGAAGTTCCAACATCTATTTGAGGAATAAGATAAGAACATCATTGGCATTTTCTATAGACTAATTTCTATTCAACAACCAAACATTTTTACACTAGTTTAGAGTACTAATTCCCACATTCTACACCAGAGAATGCTGGTTTGAGCATTGATTCCAAACCTGGGTTTCCAATAGAAAATGAAGAATGATGGAGACTTTTCTGTAGAGAGATTCACCTGGTTTTAAAGTTAAAAGGGTTTTCTGTTGGCCATTGATGTTAATTTAACCAATGTTCAAACTGGAAACACTCACAAATGAATGTCAATATTGTTATGTGCACTTGAATGTCTCATCTAAGCCTATTTCCAGGTTTTAAAAGAAAGATTTTAACCCCACTTTGTTTCCTCCTGACAGTTCACTGGCTAGCTGTATGGATATGTGCACCAGCTCAAATGAGATGACAGTAACATACACAGAAGCAGAGGAAGAGTAAGATTGTTTGGGGGTTTTGTCCCGAGGCAGTGGTGGCTTGTGCTGATATATACTGAGCAGCAACGTACACGGCCAGAGAAGATGGAAAAAAAGGTTTAGCAAAGGATGCCAGATCAAAGTAACATGTAAGAAACCTAAGGGATGACGTTTCTTTTCAGCAAAGTAACTCATTCTCCATCCACCAGAGAAGGCACAACTCTGGTGGAAATAAGAGCAGGTTTCTTGGTTTGGAGAAAGGGAAATGACACCTTCCCGAGAGAAGCCTGCTGACTTCGGGGAGGGACAAACATGAAAAGAAGTATACAGAAGAAGTAGTGGCAAAGAAGGAGTGTGAGGTTTGGAAATCATACCTGATCTGAAACCTAAATGTGTAGAAAGAAGGAGACTCTCCTGGAAAGTTAATGAGATCTTGTGCGGTTTGCTGTAGCCCAGGAAGACAATGACCAAAGGAAGCCACTTGTTAGATTGGGAGTTAGATAGGAAACAATGATCTGCCCTAGAACACAGTGGCCAGCACTTGGGAGAGGTGGTTAGTTTGTCACTGTCCCCTCTCTTCCCCTGGTGGCGTGGTTTGTTTAAGAAGATCCAGTATATCGTTTTATATCCTGGTGTAACATAATTTTACAGCTTTTGCAGTCTTTTGACATGCCCATTTCTGTAAAGAGGAAAAGGGATAACAGTTTAACCACAAGGGTCAAACTAGTTCAAAGTCCTCCTACAGTTTATTGAGAGAAAGAAGGAGAAAAAAAAAGAGGAATAGAAGATGCACGTAGGAGTTTTTTCCTATTTTGCAGCATGCTTACTGTACAAGATGTGGGAGAACTTAAGTCATTTTATGCCCAGCAACTTTTCATAGTATTCATTATTCTCTGAGTAGAGTTACTATAGCTCATTTAAGCATATAGCCAATTTATCAACAGAAGGAGACTATACTAATTTGATTTTTAAAAATCAATAGATAACTATCCAAATTTTTGCTGTGCCTTAAAAAATTTAATCTTCAAATATCAATATATACAGACACATGTGTGTAAATATATTTAGTTTGGGAAGAATAATTTTTTGCATCTTGTCCTCTTTTATGATCAAAAATAAAGAAATAATTTTTATTGTTCAGGGATATATTATTTATTATGAATGAAAATAAACATTTAAATTCCTGATAGTTTTTTTAAGAGGCTTTTCTTTAGAAAAAGATACATTTGAATTAAATAGAAAAAGTGCTAAGAAGATGGAGCACTCACAGAACAAAAAAAATGGTACAAGAACAAAGAAAACTTTCTGTCAAATATTGATTTTTGTTATAGCTTTGATGGAAGATTTTCAACCAGCCCTGTTGACAACTTACTGATGATGGTTGCTGTCCCTGTATATTTTCAGAGGAAAGAAATTAAGAAGAAAGAAGATATCTTCTGGAATTAGATGAGTTTGTAGGGAGGCACAAAGAGTTTATATAGTTTTTCCTGAGACACATGGTAAATAGCAGTTATGTATTTCTATTTGTGCTGTAGATTCCTCAGCCTTTGCGACACTCAAAAAGCAATATTGCTCACAAATTTTTAAACTCATTCAATTCACATTAACTGTAGCAAAGACAGCTTTGAAAGATACTTTTGGCACAATTTCCTATGAAAGAAGACAATGCTTATGAAGAACAGGTTGCAATATAGGATAAGAGGTAGTGGGCTTAAATTGCAGCAGTAAGATTCAGTCTTGATACTAGGAAAACCTTTCTAATAGTAAAAATAGTGAAGTTCTGAAATAGATTGCCTCTAGAAGTTGTAAACAAATGATCCATCTTGGCCTTTAAGACTAGATTACACAAACATTTGTCATGAGTGAAGCTCCCACCTATGGTAGATTTGCTTTAAGGGTAACAGGTGGAGACAGGGAGCAAGCCAACTGTTAAGCAGTATGAGAGGTCAGGATATAGGTCCAGTCTGTGGTTTAGTTAGCATAAATTTTTTGTCTCAGCCTTGAAAGTCTGCTGATAAAGCGCTCATAGAAAAAATATCACATATGTACTATGGGATACTGCTTTAAATGTTGGTTTGCCCGTTACTGTATGACATAAGAAGCAGCAAGGAGTTGGGGTTGTGTGTGTGTGTGTTGCTAGAACATAGTGATTAAATTTCCACAGTTTATGATTAATCACATTGGGTAAAATTATAAATCAAGACTTGCAATTAGATGACTAAAGTCAAGTGCATTCAACAATGCAAAAGGGTTTATAAATTAAGAAACAAAAAAATCATTCTATTTGCCTGTATTGCACTAAAAAAGATTTCAGAAAAAGACGTGATGATTTGCTTTCATACAAGACAGAAAGATCTAGACAGAAAGGACAAGGACAGAAATACTTAAACTGATTACCGATAGGGTGAACATCTGGGTAATTATGCCCAAATTGCTTGCATGTTCTGTCAAAGAAACCTTTACTCCGTCGGACAACTGTAGTTTGTGCACTGCACAAAAACTCCTGCTTGGGTCTGTGGAGGGGTTCAGTTCTTCAGCTCATTGCCTGGCCTTCTTTCCATAAGTAACACACGAGTAACCTTGAGGTATGTTCCATCCTCATTGTTTGTGACTGCATATCTTTTGAACAGAAGAAAAGGCTTTGGTTACCAAGGCAGGGACAGAGAAGGATGACAGCCTCATGGAAATAATCTGCCTGTTGTCCCAGAAGGATGTTAACAGCTTTTATATTGGACCATATGGATGTGTCATCTTTAAACCAGATATTCATTTACTCTTCTCTCAGAAATGAATCTACTGTAGCAGGAAATGTATAAGGAGAATTTGAGGGGAAAGTAAATCAATCTTATCTTCAGCCAACAGGCAATATTATACACTAACAGGGGGCAGACAGGACTTGTCCAACATTACCGCTTGCTAAAGAGGAAGATATTGATTTGTTTTTGCCTTTTTATATTAACAGTAAAGGGTTTACAGCACTTTCACACATCATAGGATAAGGTTTAAGAGTGTCAAAAAGAAATATACAAACCTCAAAAGTTTTGTAGCTTTGATTTTTGAAAGCTATGAGCATTTTGAATGCTTACTTAAAGTTTTTTTCTGCATCATCCATCTTCCTTCAAACCAGGAGAACTTTTCTTCTGTCATTGACCTTCTAATAATCTCTTCTCAAGACATCAGTTTTCACTATCTAACTAATCCCACTCACCCTTGCTGCTTTGTGATACCAGACTATACTGAGAAGGATCTTACACATTACCTTTTTCTTTATACAACCAAGTTTATGTTTGATGTCCTTGGGCATTCAGATATTGGCCTCAGTTTGTCAAGAAAAACATAAAAATACCAAGAATTTTTACTACAAAAGGGTTGGTACAGCAGTGTGTTTTAATATAAATTTAGAGGATATCGTGAACTATGTGATAAATATGTGAACTGACTAAACACAAGCCTAATAATCTCACTTATCATTATAAATCAGATATATATGACAATATTAGCCTTCTGAAATGTGTTTGTCCAGGCCATCTATCATCTTGCTGAATAAAAGGTCCTTGCATTATTCCTAGTAAACTCCCACGTGTCCATAACAAAAACAAATTTTTTATGTATATCTCAAGTTTTGTATTTAGCTGAAAAGTATTCAGTTGACATTGCATGCTGAATTATATGCTACAGTCATGGAGTAAGAAAGCTGTTAACCGGATTTACAAAATTCACCAATATACTTTAAATTTTACAAGGTGAAAGAAAATGTCTCCAAATAAACTGCAGTTCAAAGATTAATAGGTGAATCTAACATATTTACTAATGAGTAAATATGAGGCTGTACCCTTTAGTAAGCAATTTATGAACAGAAAGAAAGAAAACATTTCTTAATTAACAGCTTAACTATGGGATGTTCATGCCTTTGTTGAGAAGCTACCACATTCTAGAGAAAAAAGGAATTTTACAATCTTTGTTCTTACTCACTTCTCAAAACTTCTGTTTGCAAAATCACTATATATTCTAGCAGAACTGAGCTTCAAAGCATCTCTAATAGTAGGAACAAGTGGAACAAAGAAATGCAGAGGGTACTGGGTCATATCCTCAGCCATAGAATCAACTGGAAGGAATTGTGTATGCATCTGAGAAACATTAACAGTGTTATAAATTAGTGTTTTATTCTTTGGCTTAATTCATGAAAAAAAAATGTCAGTTTCATTTTCTTCATTTCCCTAGTAGCTGATAGACATTTGTAACCATTTTAAATATCAGAGCATCCTGTCTAGCCTTCAGCTGGCCAGGATGCCTCAGTTTCCTAGAAATGCAGAGGTTGACAAGCGTGTCATGGGATTTAAGGGAAACTCACTTCTGCAGCAGCTGGATGCCAGATGCCACACTATAAGGCACCTGAAATGACATTGAAAACCTATGTTTAAGAACTGAACCTTGTCCTAGGTGACTAATTTAGGGTAAGCTGAATTGTCCTCTAAGCTTGGGGGTAAATTCAATTGCCCCATGGGCTCTTAATTTCATTTTAGGTACTGTGAAGTCTCCTACCTGGTCTCTAGTGGCCACTCCCAAAAGTTAATGGTTTTCTTTTTAGTCTTGTGTCACATTTGGTAGGCTATGCAGATGCCTGTTTCATAACATCACCCTGCCCTGTTTCATATGACTCTAGTCACCTACATTAAGATAGCTGAATCCTTCCCTTGCTTTTCTGAGCTGGCAGCTAAATCGGACAGATTCTACTGGGTGTCCCAAGTGGCAGTAGATTCCTATATTTGGTCAACTGAATTAAACTTCTGCATACCTTCTTCTCATTCTTTCTCTTTACTATCAGGAAACTACAGCATTACTCTCATGGATTGCACAAGCTAATACCATAGTTAACTACATCTCTGACACAGTATCTGAAAGTCAAGGCTCAGTCTGTTTGTAGATGGAAAACTAATATATTGTGGAGAGGCTGAGTTGTGTACACCCATGTGATCAGAAACATAAAAGAAACAAATTGAACTTGATTGTCATGTATCCTGTTAGCACATGATTTACTCCAGCACATATTTATCCCATTGTCCATAAGGGGATGTTGTTACTGATTTCTATAGAAAGCCAGCACAAGCAAGTTGCATACAAATAGTATTTCAGGAAAGTTTTCCAGGTTCACATTGGAATCACGCTATGAAAATTCAAAGTCAAGACTGCAGAGATACATGTATAAAATTTGAATTTTTCAGGTAATGAAACTACCATAATTCAATTCACATCATCTGATCTTTGTGTCTGAAGCTTGAGACTTACAGATGCATAAATAGTGTAAGTCTGAGTGGAGTGAGCACGGGAGTCAGAATTTTAGACTTGTTTTCTCGTAAGTGGGAAAGCAGCTGAAAACAAATTAACCTTCATTATATTAACCTCTCACCCTGAGAGCACCTAGGCATATGCATACATTGTCTTTTATGTTCTCTCATAGAAGACATAGAGATTAGGCTAAAAAAATTTATTTCTTTACTTGTTTATATGATTTCAAGCTACATATTCACCCTGCATAACATTTATTAAACATAACCTTTTACAAACTGTGAGGTATATAGTGCAATCCACTGTATTCTCCAGGCTCAGAGGTTGTGTGTGCTTCAGATCAAGAACGCTTGTCTTTGATTTGTCTGCATTTCTGAAAAGGTGACTGGCAAGAGGCATCTTGATCATGCAATTTTGATAAAGTGAACTGGTCTTATGTTTGACTGATAAGCTCTTAAAAGCACTGGGTTAAGTCACAGTTCTTTCAGCCTGTGCTGGTATTGTTACAGCTGCTGCTGGAACTTCTTTAGTGTTCCATTAATCTTATAAAAGACAGGCTTGCTTTATAGTAACACCTACACACACACACACAAAAGAATTAAAAAAAAATTAGAAAACCCTGATTGATTAATTGTGATGATCTAATTGGACTGTAACAGGGGAAATCTATTTTATGTGATTAATGTTCATTTAAAATTGAAGTGTTTGATGCCCTTTTGATGTCTGTTGTAAACAACCCATATTATAAGGTTGTGATATTAGATTTCTAAGTACCTTATAAAACAGGGAACTATTATTCTCCCCATTTTACAGATTTGTAGACTGCAGCAAAGATTGGTGCAGTGACTTGCTTAGTGTAGGGTCAGCTCTTGCAATATTACTGCTATAATCCATTTTGAAGCATTGGTAAATTTCTGTGTTGGAGTAGCCCAAAGCCATTATATGTGAAAATTGTTCACTAATAGAGTTTTACCAGCTTGAGACAGCCAAAGTGCTCCCTCTGCCAGTGTTCTGGAAGCAATTTAGTAGGTAACTCTTCATGACTGTGACAGCCACAGGTAAATCCCATGTGGGAGTTCCGTTTTCCTTACTTCCTGCAGCAGTACAAATACGAGTAATCAAAGGAAGGTTAGGAAGCATTAGCAATGGTTCAGTAAGTGTCTTGCAGTGCCCCTCATTATTGGATGTGTCACTATCAGGCCATATACCCATTAAATTCCCATTGTAAAATTCAACTCTAAACACGTCGGACGAAATCTGCTGTACTAAATCTAAAATACACAGTGTTCTAGCATGGTTGTTTGGTACTTTGTCTGAATGCTAACTTGGTATTTTAATGGTATCTCATGCCATTATAGTGCCAGAACTGAATCCTAAACATTGCATCCCCTAAAACAATCATACCTATTTATAGAGGTCAACTAAATCATACGATGACTAATATGTAGTATGTTCTCTTCTACTATAAGTTTAAGAATATATAGAGTGACTGTAGTGCCTTTGTAGTAATTTTAAACTAAGAGAACTAGTGATGTTTACTATCATGAGCAAAGATAAAACTTTGAATCAAAATGCCTTCAAAGTAATGGAAATAATTTGCCATCCAATTAGAAGCTCCAGACATGAATCCCACGTTACAGCATTAGTTGAGGTTTGGCTCTAGTTTATTTTAAATTTTAATAAAAACTGTGAGGCTAACTGTCCTCCTGAACTTTTGGCCAAAAATGGGGGAAGTTTTCCTGAAGATATTTGTGACTCAACCAGTAATTAATTTTGACTTTTCAGTGAAGCAGAACTCAATTCCTCATTCTTTTTTAGCCTCGGGACTACATAGTTGGACCCCAAAACACTGCATTAGTCTAATCTGGATCTAAAGAGGGATTCCTTCAGGGTACTTGAATAACTTCAAAATATTTCATTTATCAAGCACAAACTGCACTATCTTAAATAGTACACTGGATGATAGACATAATACCTTTGAGAAAATATATTATTTCTGATATATAGTGATCTGCATTGGTCTGTTGAACTTAAAAGTTCAACTTCTCTGCAGTTTCCACCACTTCTGTGAACTTTCTCATTGAGAAATATAAAAGACAGTGCTAGTTTCAGTACTCAGAACACCAATGTCTGTCTGAGTTCATCTAAAATGTAGATGAAGGTGTCTGTGGGTCTAGTTGCAACTTTAAATGAAGTCAGACTTACTGAAGAAGTTGCTCCCAGTCACACTATAAGGCACGACAGAATTTGTTCAAGAGAAATGGAAAACCAGCTGTTGATTGCTGATCTCTTTTCCCTGGTATCCAGTGACAGAATGCATGGGAACGGTTCAAAGCTGTATCGGGGGAGGTTCAGACTGGACATCAGGAAGCATTTCTTTACTGAAAGGGTGGTTGAACACTGGAACAGGCTTCCTAGAGAGATAATCGATGCCCCAAGCTTGTCAGTGTTTAAGAGGCATTTGGGCAATGCCCTTAATAACATACTTTAACTTGGTCAGCCCTGAATTGGTCAGGCAGTTAGACTAGATGATTGTTGTAGGTCCCTTCCAACCGAAATAGTCTCATCTCTTCTCTTCTCTTCTCTTCTCTTCTCTTCTCTTC
>VYXH01002962.1:53603-66834 GCA_013397275.1 Burhinus bistriatus
GAGGTGATTCTCCCCCTCTACTCCACTCTCATGAGACCCCACCTGGAACACTGTGTCCAGATCTGGAGCCCCCAGCAAAACAAGGACATGGACCTGTTGAAGAGAGTCCAGATGAGGGCCACAAAGATGATCAGAGGGCTGGAGCACTTCTGCTATGAGGACAGTCTGAGAGAGTCGGGGTTGTTCAGCCTGGAGAAGAGAAGGCTCTGGGGAAACCTTATAGCATCCTTCCAGTACCTAAAGGAGGCCTATAGGAAAGATGGGGAGGGACTCTTGATCAGGAAGCGTAGTGATAGGACAAGGTCTAATGGTTTTAAACTGAAAGAAGATAGATTTAGATTAGATCTCAGGAAGAAATTCTTTACTGTGAGGGTAGTGAGGCACTGGAACAAGTTTCCCAGAGAAGTTGTGGATGCCCCATCCCTGGAGGTGTTCAAGACCAGGTTGGATACGGCTTTGAGTAACTTGGTCTAATGGAAGGTGTTCCTTCCCATGACACAGGTGTTGGAACTAGATGATCTTTCAGTTCCCTTCCAACCCAAACCATTTTATGAGTCTATGATTCTATGAAATTGGCTTAATCTAGCTGTAACCAATAAAGTATTTCCTATGGTGCTACATAAAAATCTGTTAGCCAAACTGGGCACAAGGGTATACAATAACTGACTTTTGGAGAGAGGCAGTGAATGGTGCTGAAAGGAAGAAAATAATTGTACAGGGAGGTTACAAGTGGAATTTTTCAAGGGTAGCTTTTAGGATTAATCTTGTTGTGTAAGACTGAGATCAGAACCACAAGTAGTGTTCTCCTCTATCACTCTAGTTGCAGGGAAGGATAAGGGAAGAAACAGGAAGAGCCAGCAGATCAACACCTGGCTCCAAGCCTGGTGTCAGCAGCAGGACTTTGGGTTTTTTGACTATGGGTTGGTTTACACAACACCAGGCCTGCTGGTGACTGAAGGGGTACACCTATCTCACAGGGGGAAAAGGTTCTTGCTGCAGGAGTTGGCAGGGCTCATTGTTCCCTGAGTACCCAGCCCCCTAGTAGCCCCCATAATCCAAGGGGAAATGGTGAGGAACCTGCTACAGCATTTACACATGCACAAGTCTATGGGGCCAGAGGTTACTGAGGGAGGTGGTGGAAGTGCTCACCAAGCCACTTTTCATCATTTATCGGCAGTCCTGGCTAACTGGGGAGGTCCCAGTTAACAGGAGGTTAACAAATGTGACGCCCATCTACAAGAAGGGCTGGAAGGAGTATCTGGGGAACTACAGGCCTGTTGGTCTGATCTTGGTGCCGGGGAACGTTATGGAGCAGATTATCTTGAGTACAATTACGCAGCACATGGCAGGACAATCAGGTGATCAGGCCCAGTCAGCATGGGTTCATGAAAGTCAGGTCCTGCTTGACTAACCTGATCTCCTTCTATGACAAGGTAACCCACCTGGTGGATGAGAGGTCGTTTACCTAGACTATAGTAAAGCCTTTGACACCGATTCCCACAACATTCTCCTGGAGAAACTGGCTGCTCATGGCTTGGATGAGTGTATTCTTCCCTGGGTAAAAAAATGCCTGGAAGTCCAGGCCCAAAGAGTGGTGGTGAATGGAGTTAAATCCAGTTGCAGCCGGTCACAAGTGGTGTTCCCCAGGGCTCAGTGCTGGGCTGGTTCTGTTTAATATCTTTATCAACGATCTGGACGAGGGGATC
The DNA here is from genome assembly GCA_013397275.1 of Burhinus bistriatus. Taxonomy (NCBI): domain Eukaryota; kingdom Metazoa; phylum Chordata; class Aves; order Charadriiformes; family Burhinidae; genus Burhinus; species Burhinus bistriatus. The sequence continues at coordinate 55,310 of VYXH01002962.1, forward strand.
AAGTGCACCCTCAGTAAGTTTGCAGACAACACCAAGTTAGGTGGGAGTGTTGACCTGCTTGAGGGTAGGAAGGCTTTACAGAGGGATCTGGACAGGCTAGATCGCTGGGCCAAGGCCAACGGTATGAGCTTCAACAAGGCCAAGTGCTGGGTCCTGCACTTGGGCCACAACAACCACATGCAGTGCTACAGGCTTGAGGAAAAGTGGCTGGAAAGCTGCCTGACAGAAAAGGACCTGGAGGTGTTGGTTGACAGCTGGCTGAATATGAGCCAGCAGTGTGCCCAGGTGGTCAAGAAGGCCAATAGCATCCTGGCTTGTATCAGGAATAGTGTGGTGAGCAGGGCTAGGGAAGTGATTGTCCTGCTGTACGGCACTGGTGAGGCCACACCTTGAATACTGTGTTCAGTTTTTGGGCCCCTCACTACAAGAAAGACATTGAGATTCTGGAGTACGTCCATAGAAGGGCAACGAAGCTGGTGAGGGATCTAGAGCACAAGTCTTATGAGGAGCAGCTGAGGGAACTGGGGTTGTTTAGGCTGGAGAAAAGGAGGCTGAGGGGAGACCTTATCGCTCTCTACAACTACCTGAAAGGAGGTTGTAGCGAGGTGGGGGTCAATCTCTTCTCCCAAGTAACAAGCAATAAGACAAGAGATAATGGCCTCAAGTTCCACCAAGGGAGGGTTAGATTGGATATTAGGAAACATTTCTTCCCTAAAAGGGTTATCAAATATTGGAAGAGGCTGCCCAGGAAAGTGGTGGTATCGCCATCCATGAAGGCATTCAAAAGACGTGTAGATGTGGTGCTTAGGGACATGGTTTAGTGGTGGTTTTGGCAGTGTTAGGTTGATGGTTGGACTCGATGATCTTAAAGGTCCCTTCCAACCTAGAGAATTCTATGATTCTATGGTTATTCATTTCTTTGATGTGAAAAATAGATTTATACATGTGAAATTTCCTAATGACTCAAAGACAATATGTTGCTGTTGATATAGGTGAGGGATAACTGTAAAAGAAACAAGAACTTCCTTACTGCAAAATCCATTCATTTAGATAAAATAAGAAAATTTTGTTCAGTCATAGACTCTCAGATTTCTTTTTCTCTAGTTTCAGTCCAGAGCCAGTGTAGAAATTTAGTACATTTTAAGAGGCATATATATCAAGGAATGGTAGACATGAGCCTCAGCTTGCTGGAGAGTTCTTAGGAATGCCAGTCAGAAGTCAGATGAGGTAGAGTATTTCAAATGACAGCTAGTAACTACATGTGGAGTAACTGAATCTCATATTACATTTCTTACTATTGCAAACCCATAGCTCACCTACTTCGCAGATAGACACTTCCATTTAGAGAAAATTGGATTTGGGTGTCTGGAATATGGAAATGAATCCTACTCTTTCGGCCTGTTTCAGTTGCCCACACACAAGCATCTGAGATGCTTGACTTAAGATGTCACTTCACAGTTTGGGTCGTATCTGTCAGCTCCATGTGATGCCTGAGATAACCAATAGCATCTCAAATGCCACAAAAATATGTACAAGTGAATTGAGTCATTTGACTCTATCTTTCCACTACTTGATGAGCATATCTCAAGTAGTATTAAAGAGGCATCATTATACTTTTATTTTATATTAATAAAAAAAATGGAAAAAGGAAATAAGTTATGGCTTTGGATGATGATGAAATATCTTTTTTCTCCATATATAGGCATTATACACAAATAAGCCCATATAATTTCTTACTTTTCTTGGCTTTTTAGAATATTTTTATCTGCAACTACATGGTTTGCGCCAAAACAATGACTTCTTGGATCCTGTGCCCTTCAGGTGAAACTGCACTGCAACAGGTACATATGATATCTTTATCATAACTTTTTAGCGGAAGTAACATCACTATCAAAATTGTCCTCCTCAGTCTTCCATAAAGAATCCACTTAAATATTGTCCATGCTGGTCAGTAGAGTATATGTTCAATTTTGGTGATTTTATCTCGTAGTCCCATTTCAAATTCTTTTTTTTTTTTTTTTTTAAAATAAGATATCAATTGTTGAAATGTCAGTTCAGTAGTGGGTTTTTTATATAGTGATGAATTTTTCTGTCTTGATCTTTAATATTGACCAAAAAGCTCCACTCTGCATTTTCATCAGAATAATTATTGCTCTTGCTGCTATGAATCTGGGTTTTGAGGTCAAGAGAGCTTGAGTTCCGTCCTGTTTTTTTTCTGGTTTGGCTTTTTCTGCTGCATAATAAAGCACCACCATACTTTATTTCTCACATTCATTATGTCTCCGGAGTTAATATACAAAATCTATTCATCTCTAATACTATGAAATGAAAATTGATTATTTTCAATCATAACCAATATTTACTACAAGCAGAAATTTATAAATCAACTCTGCACAGTTTAAATTTAATCTGACAGAACCAGTAAATAAAGCTGTTTTTTGTCCTCTGATTTGGCCAAGCTTAGTGTCAGGGTTATTTTTGTTTGTCTCTTGGAGATCAGGAAAAAAAATTAAAGAACTCATCTTACAAAAATATTCCTGGCTTGGATGACACCACTGCACTTGATTAATATTGGTTTTGTCTACCTAAGAGATCTTCAACAGTCACAAAGTCATTTATTTCGCAGATAGGTCAAAATTCAGGTTAATTGCTATTCTTGGATAATTCATAGTTTAGCTTGAATTACTTGATAAAATGAATGTTACCTAAAAACTCTTCATCATTAGAAAAAGCCTCTTTATAAGGCACACTTTTTTAGTAGAATTCAGGGATCTTTTTCCATTGTTGGTGTCCACCCATCCACAGCATGACATCCACTGAAGCACCTGGGAACAAGCGTCCGCCAACAAGCATATAGAGCTCCTTATTTATCATAACTGTTGAAAATACAGTATAAAAAACAGTTTTGGCTCATATAATTAGGAAAGGAGGTAGAAAGGAATAAAAGCAGAATAATACAGGTTCTTTTAATGGTAGTAAATTTATATAGGTTGTGTAGATTTGGAATAGACCCCACAGCTAGGAAAAATTTCCATGTTGTCTTTGCAAATCCTCTTTTCTTCAGATCTGAACCCTATTCTCATTCAGTGGAGGGGATTTTTGTTTGTTTGTTTGTTTGTTTGTTTGTTTGTTTTTGTTTTTTTTTTTTTCTTCCCTCTTACAGAGGTCTTCTGCAGAGCTCTGGGAAAGCTACAGGGAGCCATAGGAGGTTTGCAGATCTTCTCTCCTAAATTCTTTCTTACTTCAGGAAACACCAGTACAGCTTACCAAGGAGCTGCCAAGAGCAGGGCAACTGGAGGCACCAGTGGCAGACCCAGCCCTGGGCATCGGGCACCTCCATGGGAATGGGGACAGGCCAAGGTTGGGCTGGGACATGGTCCACAGGTGGGCCCAGCTCAGAGGGGCCCATGGCCGGGCAGGGCAGTGCAGGGCTGTGGGGAGCTGGAGACTGACCCTGCTGCAGTATTGCTGGGCCAGGGGCTGACAGGCCTGAGGAGCTAACATGGGGTCCTGGCCATGGCCAGGGTAGGAGGAGCCCTGGAAGAGTCTGGGAAACCATGAATGAAGGGTTTTCTCAGCCCAGTCTAACAGGCTGGGCTACTAAACTCTGTTGAATCTTCTCTTCCTTCCTGTATACAAGAGGATAGCAAGGCAAAAAAACTTGTGGAACAGAGCACTTCTCTCTGAAATAGGAGAAAAAGGAGTGTAGGAGGTATGGTCATTACACTCAGGGGAGTTAGAGAACACAATTCAGTTGCCTAGCCACTTAGTAAAAGGCTTTGTCTATCAAAGACCACAGAGGTGACAGACAAATCACGGAATCACAAAATTTTCAGAGTTGGAAGGGACCTCTAGAGATCATCTAGTCCAACTCCCCTGCTGATGCAGGAATGCCTAGAGCACATTACTCAGGACTGCAGCCAGGCAGGTCTTGAAATCTCCAGAGAAGGGGACTCCACAACCTCCCTGGGCAGCCTGGTCCAATGCTCTGGCACCCTCACCATAAAGAAGTTTTTTCTTATGTTTGAACGGAACTTCCCATGTTCCAACTTGTGCCCGTTGCCCCTCGTCCTGTCACTGGGAACCACTGACAAGAGCCTGCCTCCATCCTCCTTCAAGCCACCCTTTAGATACTTAGAAGCAAGAATAAGGTCTCCCCTCAGCCTTCTCTTCTCCAGACTGAAGAGTCCCAGCTCTCTCAGCCTTTCCTCAGAAGGGAGGTGCTCCAATCCCCCAATCATCTTTGTTCCCCTGCGCTGGACTCTCTCCAGTAGTTCCCTGTCCCACTTGAGCTGGGGAGCCCGGAACTGGACACAGTATTCCAGTTGTGGCCTCACCAGTGCCGAGTAGAGGGGGAGAATGACCTCCCTCGACCTACTGGCTGCACTCTTCCCTATGCAGCCCAGGATTCCATTGGCCTTCCTGGCAACAAGGGCACATTGCTGGCTCATGGATAATTTACTATCTACCAGGACCCCCAGATCTTCCTCAGAGCTGCTTTCCAGCAGGTCCACCCCTAATCTATATTGGTGCCTAGCATTATGTGGCACAGGTTGTTTGTAAAGACCTTTCACTCCTTGGACAAACAGTGAGACTATAAAGAATAACCCGAGGCATCTCAAATAGCAGAAACCATTGAATGGAACAGTTGAAAGACTTACCTGTTTCCTCATGTAGGTTATGGAAATGGAATAAGGCACAAGAAACCATTTCTATAGCTCACTACCCCTTATATAGTGGAGGAGAGACAGTGCCTCTACTACTGTGAGTCACAGTCTATTCCTAAATAAGTCTGTGTTGTTACACGTAACGGAGATTAATTTTATGTTCCTATTTTCAGTCTGGATCACTTACATACTGTGGGAATTTGTTATTTTGAATAAACTAATGAAGCATATGGAAATACAATCAGTGGTTGATGTTTGGTAATCAAAATGGTGTGGTGCAAACAAGTAACCACTTCGTTTATTAAATACAACGGAAAAAAATTATGACGGTCAAACTGACACTTAAGAGACATGTTTGAAGACATGCAGGGAAGGCCATGACTTCAGTTCAGGAGACATAAAGGTTGCTGGTAACTCTTTATTTATGGGACTGGTACCCTGCAGCATATACTAACATTAGAAAAGCACACCTCTCTGATTGTTCAAAACTGCCTTTAATCACCTTTAATCTAATCATCTAAGTCTCTGAACAATATTTAACCCAGACATTCTAATTTTATAGGGTGCCTATGTATGAGAATTGAGACTTTATTTTTAAATTCTCTATTATCAAGCAGTATGGCAGTAAATAGCTTACGGATTATTCCCCTAATGGGTTTATGTTACAGTGGCTCTAAATGAAAAACTGTTACTGTGTTTTGTAAGTGCTTAATAACATGTTGTTTCCTCTGATATTAACAGCCATGCTGCAAGATACCGGTCAGTCATATAGCCAGAACTGTAGAGCGCTGAGATTTGATTCTCTTGCACTTTATCTTGCTCTAAATCAAAAGCTGGATTCACACCAGACATGAAAAGCAGCATGTGAAAGAAGTAATTCAAGTGACTGTTCCGTTTTCTATGCATTATAAGTATTTTCACTAGGAAAAAAAAAAAACCAAACAAAAAACGTTCTATCTCTCTTCACAGATGTTATCAAAAGAAGCAGGATTTGGGGTTTTTTTTCCCCCATTTAGGAAGGTGGCAACATATCATGGCATCATGTAGAAAGTTATGCATATATTTTGGGTACTCTGTTTCTTACCTAGCAGAACCTTTCACTGTACAAGGCATGAAGGAAAACAGAATCAAACAATCATACCCAAATGACTTCCCTCTGCCTATCTGCAATGCTCTCCCTCTTGGAGCCATAGATATATCTGTAAGTTTCAGATGTAGCTCATCTTGTAGCCAAACTGCAGCTGCAAAGATATAAACTCTTCCCTAGACTGGAGAGATCCCAACAGACAACACAGTTACCTAAACTCCTTTTGAGAGCCAGAGTTTTGGCCCTAAATGTGGTGTTGCACTGGAACAGGGAAAAGCTAATATGAGGCATACATCAGTGTTCTTTCATGTTCATTCCTCTGATCTGTGAAAAATTAACGAAGATGGAATAACATCATCTTTTGTGTTATATTTTGTAGTTCCCCCCCACCCTCAATATTATTTTTTTTTTCTTTTTTAAATATCCTAAATACCTGGCTTGTGGGGGAGGGCGTGTGTGTGTGTACTTTTTTGTGCAGGTTATTTTGTTTGTTTTTTCTGAATTTGGGGTTTGGTTTGGGAAGTGTTTTGGTTTGTTTTTAATTTGGTTGTTTGGTTTTTGGTTTGAAAACTAAAATATTCATTCATTTCATTTAAGCTTAAGAACTGTGGGTAGGATGCAGCTGCAGAATTACCTGTCTAAGTTTAAATGTCTGCCTCTAACTACTACTGAACCAGGTGCCTCAGATCCTGTAACAGCTACTGGGCTTCCAGTGGCCCTTGTAGTCAATACAGATATAGGAGTTTAAAAAATAAACCTGATGGTCTTAATATGGGCTCCTAAGTCAAGATTCAGTTACCTAAACGTAAGAACCCAGCATATGTAACCTACAAAAGGTTAACAGACGTGACACAGAGCGTGTAGAGTCTACAGGAAACCTGTGCTTTTCTGGAGTAGCAGCAGGAGGTGTGGTGGGATACTCTATGACATCCCAGGTAGGAACTTCTGCTTCTGTTTAGGCAACCAAATCCCACCCTTCGCATCTGTTAGTTGTATAGGCTACCTTTTTTGAAAAAAAAAATCAGCATCTGCAAGGGAGGAATCCCATCAGAAACTAAATACGCGTGAGAGGTGGAATGAATCACCCTTTGTATGTGCTTATTTCCTTCCATCAAAACGAGTAGGAAACAAGATGGATAGAGATAGATTGGTTAAATTCCAGATATGGATAGACTAATTTCAAAGGCAAACCACAGTGATTAATTTAAATATTTGTTTTTGATGTTTTAACTTCACAGAGGTGAGATGTTTCATACTTGTGGTAGGACATAAAATGGAATTTATTGCTACCATCACTATTGTTATGTGAATTGCCCAAATTTTTATTTTGTTAAATGCTGTTGATAATGGTTCTCATGCCACCAAAAAAAAAAAAATTAAAAAAAAATAGTGTAAGTAAAAAATATAATTTGCATTGCAGTCTGAAGGGGCAGAGCTCATTCTCTCTTCTATGCTTCATAGAACCTTAATAATATGCTCTTCACCCTAAATAAAACATTAACATAACTAACAAAACAGTAATGTAACTTTAAAAGGGTATATTTTCTTCACAAAGACTGTATGCCTAGATGTGTGAAAATAAGTCCTAGCACCGGCAAGGTGGCGGGATATGCAATTTTGGGGAAGGCTGGTAGCAAATGTGGCCCCCTCTAAATGCTTTAACTTTTAAATGGGTTTAAACTAATTGCCAAACTATAATCTCACTGACCTCAGTATATATCTGAAGATACCGCAGGAACATCAAAAGAGTTGATTTGTTTAAAAAGTGTCTAAAGCACGTATGGCATCTTAGTAATACCAGTTTACTGTTTCTTTCAATACAAAGAATTAGTAAATGCAGGGTTGCACCTCAGTCTCCTCTCAATCAGATTAGCTGTTGTTGGAATGAAAGCCTGGAGGCAAAATCCTGAATTCATGTTTAAAACCATCATAAAACATTAGGAATTTTGCTGACTTCATGAAATGGTGAAAAGACCAGACAGATTCATGAATTTTCAGTTCCAGCTCATAGTTAGTCCATCTCTGTGACTGTATTTAAATTGCAAAGTCAAGTTGCAGTCTTCCAAATGGAAATAGAGGGTGACAAACTGAAGCATTTTGTGGCTTTCCTTTCATCAGTGAGGAAGTTTTCTTCTGTGCGTGCGTGTGTGGTTCAAGCATTCACCCAGATCTTGTGTCAGAAGGCAAGCTGGGCAAACAGAAGCAACCACAGCTCAAACGCTTCCTTGCTTCATTTTCACGTTTTTTGCACAATGGGAAGGCGCTGGTGAAAAGCGCCTGGAACAGAGACATGGGGGCAGCTCAGTGTTCTGCCTCTGGAGGGGGCTGCTACCAGATGTCCATATGGTACTATGTTTCTCCTCCCATACATGCTTCCCATGAGTTGCAACAAAGGCTTTCTTGAACCAGCAGTGATATGATTGCCCCAATACTGGTTTTTTCATGATTTTTTTTCTAAACTTCTGTAGTGATGTTAACAGAAGATCATTGTGCATTGGGGAGTAAGTGTATGGAGTGTCCATAGCAAGGCGCTGGCAGCGGGGGCTGCACGGGAGGCCTCTGTGAGGAGAGGCCGGGACTGCCCCGTGCCAGAGAAAGTCAGGTCCAGCCAGCTCCAACCAACCCAGCACAGGGCAGGGCTGAGCCCCATAGCCATGGTGGTGGCACCTCAGGAAAAATGTATTTTAGAAAGTGCAAAACAGCAGACAGCAGAGGAGAAGGGAATCAAGGAGCTGGGTGGGCATTTGGCTGTTAGCCAAAGCTGGTCCACCACGTATGCACTGTCCCACACTGTGTTTTGCTGTGCTGCATGTATAGCTTGGCTTTCAGGCTGGTGTTTGCTGCACATATTCTTTGGACACAAGGGAAACTTAAGCAGCTAATTGCAACAGAGGACTCTGAGGCAGGTCCCTATGGGCGCTGGCAATTATGCCACCTACATACCCTTGCCTTTACCTTAAAGTGAAGCAGCAAGTTCACATGTGAATACCCTTTTGTTCAACAGTAGAATCAATGGACAGAATTGTCTTCTATTAAGAAAATCCTGTAAAGGCTCTAAAAGCCAAAATGTCAGCAAACCTCTCCATGGGTGGGATCTGCACAGCATGACCTGCATCGCCAAGAGGTCCATCTGATGCTGCACAACCTGAGGTTCCCAGCATCTGAAGAGACATAAGATTATCCATACTATCCTCTTTTTATTTCTTTTGTTAGCTCCAATGTATGGTATCTTAAACAATATCTTACAAAGTTTGAGCGCCTTTCTCACCAGGGTTATAATAAGCACTGCTCTCATTGTATTAAACTGTCTTTTGAGATGCTGGAAACTTGCAGCATTCACAGTCTACAGTAGGGTTCAGTGATTTTACTGTGGGCTACCAGTTTAATGATATATCTGGCAGAATCACCTCAGGTAACCCCTAGCTGAGCAGCAGTCTCTCTTTCAGCGACAATGAGCAGAGACAGGTTGAGAATCCCCTTGAACTGTACCAAAAACAACTGGGAAGCAAAACTGATTCGAGCCCATGTGATCTCCTGCATTTCCAAAGCTGAGCTGAGCTCAGAGCGTAACCACTGCGTAATCCCACTGATCTCTCTGCACAGTCCACACAGTACATGAGGGCAGAATAAAGCCCTAGCTTTCATTTGCCAGATTTTGTCTGCCTCCCTAACAATAAATATAAGATGTCCTTAAGTGAATTCAGTACTGGGATTCTCAATTCTTCATCCAAATGAATTAAAGTCCCAAACATTCAAATCAGTTTGAATATTTTTCTTAAAAACTGGAAGCTATTGACCTGTTGTTTTGTTTTTTTCCTTTAGTCTGTTTTACGAAAAATTAAAACAAGAATCCGACATTTTGTTTAATTTTCTATGAATTCTTGCTTCCAAAAATTCTTCACCTAATCACAGCTGGTATCCTCACAAACATATCACAACTCACTGAACCTACAATTTGCTTTTTTTGAGTTTATGTCAGAAAGAAACAAAAAAAGACAGAATACCAGCTAGTGTGAATTACTAGTGTAGTAAGTGGTAAGATGTGTATTAAGTCAGCATCATTTGACTGTTAAAATATATTCCAAAATTTAGAGAGAAGTTTGAGAAATGCAGATATACTGGGTCTGACTGGGACAGAGTCAACCTATTTCATAGCAGCCCATATAGTGCTGTGTTTTGGATTTGTGGCTAAAACTGTTGATAACACACTGATGTATCAGCTGCTGTTGAACAATGCTTGAGTAGCATCAAGGCTTTATCTGTTCCCACTCCGCCCCCTGAGCAAAGCGGCTGAGGGTGAGCAAGAAGTTGGGAGGGAACACAACCAGGACAGCTGACCCAAACTAGCAAAAGGGATAGTCTATACCGTACGATGCCATGCTCAGGAATTCAAATTGAAAGAAGATGAAGAAAGGGGGGTGTGTGGACAGTATTTGTCTTCCAAGGTGGCTGTTGCTCAGAGACTGGATGGGGATCAGTGTATTTGGGGGAGGTAGTGAGTGATGGGGTGCTTAGCTGCTTGCCTGGGTAAACCCACCACAGTGGATTGAGTTCTAGAATTTAGGAAATTTTATTTTGGTTTTAGTGAGCATGAATCTTCTATTACAGGATTAGCAGTTTATGATTTGTTATTAAAAGACTGATGAGGATCTGATTTTAAAAGATTTTGAACAATCGGGAATGTGCTAAATTATGACCACATGCATTTATTCTGGCAAAGTACTTTGACCATTGACATTGATCCTGCATTTTCTGAGATGCTATTGACTATTAACAACCACCTCATGTACAAGACCTTACGTTCTGCTACAGTCAATGAATGCTGCACAGTAATATAGATTTATCCTTCATACTTGTGAAAAGCAAGGGGTTTTTGTTATTATAATTTGACTTGGATATTCCCAAAATAATAATGGGAAAACAAGTGTTGAAAATGGACAAATAATTCTGAGCTCAAGAAGTTTGACAAAGAGGAAGAGAAACTTGGAACAATTATAACTGATGAAAACAGTCAAAGGCACACTGTGCAAAGAGATTAAAGAAATGCAATCTTAGCAAACGTTCACCACTCTGTAAAAGCAAAGGTTACGTATATAGCACAGTACAATTTTTTTCAAACTAATCAAGTCGAGCAAATATGTCTTAAAGAAAATTAATGGTATGTATAATATAGTCAATAATATAACAGAAGTGCATGTACATATTGTGATAAATAAGATGTCAAAGCAGTCAAACCTACTGCCTAGGTAATGCCCTAACAGGCTTTGATGATTGCTGTTACAAAGTAAATAGTAAAAGAAGTTGAAACTGTTTAACATTCCCATCCAGACAAGAAATATTTTTATTTCCAAACTACACAGAGTTGCATTTTCCTTGTCCCTGTATTTATCTGAACTATGCTACTCAAACGTATAAGAGTAAAAAATAATATAAAGGAAAGGTATTGAGCTATTTTAGGGGTAGATGAGTGACCAAAAAAGTAGGGAGGTAGAAGAATACCAAGCAAACAAGGAAGCTATAGGTAAAGGAACAGAGGAAAGGTAAGAGATGAGGACCCAGAGAAGACCAGAGTTTATGAAAGAAGAAGGAAATTTAAAAAGGAAGAAAAGATTTGGAGGTGGCTTTAAAAGGTAGTAGAGGCAAATGAAACACTGTGGAACTGTATCACCTTCTGAAAGGTTTTATGTTTATTAATAATAGTATACTTAGGCAGGACTTCCAACATATTTACCTAAAAGTCTATAAAAATGTTGTTTCTTTTTTTTTTTTTT
>VYXH01002962.1:66891-81384 GCA_013397275.1 Burhinus bistriatus
AAACATATTGAAGTAAGTCATCTGAGGTAATTAGTTCTAACTGGAATGAACATACTAAGAAATAAAGGATAACCAGACAGTATTACTACCTCATAGGCATGATAGCAGAAAAGTTAACTACAGCTTATCAATCAAACAGAGGATGTAGAAGGTAGGAAAGATATCAATTAGGCAAAGATACAAAATAATCTGCAACAGCAAGCCTGGCAAGGAGAACTATGTTGTATATGAGAGAAAAAAAAAAAAAAATCTTCTGAAATAAGATCTTGAAATCACTTTCTGTGATTGCTTCTGTGAAGAAATATTTATTGTTCCTGCCCACATACACCTTTGAAGTTCAGCTTTAATTTTTAATAAGTGGGGTTTTAAAAGAAGTGCCCAAGGTTTTTGGCTATGTAGGTATAAAGTGCCTCACATTAAAGCACCTATGGGGAGGGGAGGAACGCAACAGAGCAATCACATGCATGTGGCTTTTTTCTTAGATTTAGTAAAAAAGAAGTCCCAATAAAGAAGGAGAAAAAAATTAACATCCTCAGAACAAGTAGAGCAGAGAAATGCTGCTAGTTGAATGCCTGAAGATCTGAACAGGTAAAACCTAGCGCTTCTAAATATGAGGTTTATTTATTCCAAATTTATAGCACTTATTGACATCTCCCTAAACAGTAAAATCCAGGTAAATGTAACAGCATCAATATTAATGTAATTAAATTTAGCTTTGTAATAAACTTTTTTACTCAGTTTTGATTCATAGGCTTTTCTACCTCCCCATCTGACAATTCTTACGCTTCAGCTGCCCTGTCCTCTTCTCCCTGCCACAGGAAGCATGCATTATTTATCCTGAATGGAGGTAGCAATAGTTTGTGAAGCTTAGTTTATTTACATCTAAACTCTGAGAGAGACAGACAGGATGAGTATCCCTTTGTCTTATCTGGCGCTCTGGTTTTAAGTCTCCTAAAGTTTTAAGTCATGTGCAGGTACCTAATTAAGGTGTGTGAAAATTCATTAGAGTCACTCCAGTTGATGCAGATGATAGTTGTGCAGCTAATTAATCAGCAGTTTGAAGTTTTTAGTCCTGTCACCTCTGAAGAAAGGTAAACTAAGAATCCATTTGTGTTCCCAGTGTAGAAAAATGGTTGCGTCAGATGTGTGCTGTTGATAGATATTTGACCACAATGAACAAGAAAACTCTGAGTGGAGAAAAAAAAAAAATTCCAATATTTATACCTATATCTGTATCTACACTTTCATGGATCTAACTCGTCTCAGTAAAAAGAAAGCATAAAAATTATAAAGAATAATGGTCAGAGCACTGAGTTTCAGGGCAGTCTGAAGCAGCTGCATGCTTTTGTTGTAACAAAGCTTGCTCAGTATGGCTTTACTAGCACAGGTGGTACTGTACATTATTCTTCCCAGAAAAGAGTTATTATACTGCATTATACCCATCATTCAGAATTACAGCATTCTTCTTTTCAAAGGAGGCAGTCAAGATGAGGTTTGTAACTTGAACTGGGAGAGTGTATACTGTTACCTGGAAGATGATTAACAGTAATGTGATGCAACATGCAACATTTGCAAAAGTGAGAACAATAAAATCAGTGAGGCAAACAAATGAGCCATATGTTCAGTTATCTATCACCCATAAGGTGTACTAGGAAAAGGGTGCTAATCATCTGACAGAGCGTTTTCTGAATATATATATTACCAATGTAAAGCTAGAATCTTCATATATGACAATCACTTGTGGTTAGCTTACAAAATAATTTTGAGAAATTAACTTTTTATTATTATTATTTCTTATTGCTTGCATGGAAGAGAGTGAACATTTTTCACCAAACTATAAACGCTACTAGCAAAGTAAGGAAATTGGGCTTGCAGAAAATAAGATTTTACTTCAATGTTTAAGAGTTCATTTCATCTCAAGAGAAATACATTCATGTTTTATCATAGTTACAAACAGATATGTCACCAATTAGAAAGCTTATTAATAAAAAAAATGTAAATTAAATGAATGACATTATTTCCTGTTTGTTTTTTCAATACTGACCTTTGAAACAAGCAGCAACTAAAGAAATCTCTGACAGTTTTTTGAATACTTCATGGTATTCATAGCAGACTTGCAAATATAATTATAAAAATATCTCTACATTTGCCAAATCTGAACAGTTTGAACTTGCCATGACTGTTCTACTCAGGTAGAAAAGAATGACGCTTTTTTTTCTTTTTCCTATGTCATTCTGTGATTTGCTTTTCTCTGAAAAAAACATTTGAGGCTCTTTTTCTTCCTTTTATTACTGTACAAATACAAACACTTTTGTATGAATAAGAAAACTTCAGATAAACTCTGAAATTTTTCCTGAACATGGTCAACAGATAATGTTCTATCAGAAATTTTTTCATGTTACCTGCAAATATATTATTCCTTGTGACACATCAAAATTTTTTTTGAAGAATTTATGACTCCGAAGCTGGAAACGCTAACAAATGAAACCCCTCAAATTTCAAGCATCCTTTGTTTCAATAGGTTCTTATGAGGTTCACAAATTTCAGCAGAAGAAAGTTTTGCTTTCATTTTATAAGATGTATAACTAAACTGCTTACGTCTTGATTGGCTTTTACACGCCTGTTGATTTTTTCACATAGGCGAAAATTGCTTATAAAGCTTGTAACCTTCTTTCTCTGCAAATACTGCTGTAAACCCTTTTTTCCTTGGGCTCAGCAGCCTGTGCTCCAAGGGCCCAAGGCCCAGCTCTGATCTGGCCCAGAAGCCTTTAACTTCTGAGAAAATCGTAAAGTTATGAGAAAGATCTGTGAAAAAGGAGGCAGAAAGGTAAGAAACATAAAATTATAGCCAGAGGTAGCTCTATTGAGACAAGATCATTAGCAGCTCAAGCGTTCAAGGAGAAAAGCACCAGCGTGGAAAAATATAAAATACTGAACAAAGAACTGGGAAAGCTAGTTGAGTAGTTAGGAATCACTGGACCTTTGTATCAAGCCATCAGTGTCACCAGTGATGACAGAGCTGATGGGACCTGGCAACTCAGCAGCACTGAGGACCTGTTGAAGGAGTGATAGAGACTGTCCCTGCACCTACTGACTGATGTGTGTTTAACAAAGACTCTTCGGGTGCCTTAAGACTATTGGTGAGCAAACTAATGCTTAGTCTAATAGGTCATTAAATCTTAGCTATGACTTGTGCATACTGAACTAATAAATAATGGCTTTTTAGTTTTCAAGTTGTGAATATATCACCTGCAGAGTCTCTTTGCACCATGCAAAATATGTCTTAATAAACTGATCCTAAAGAGGAGAGGTAGCAGACTTCAGTGAAAAACAATCCCACATCATGTCTTCCTCCATGAGCACTGCATAAGGAAATCAGAAAATGAAAATAAGCATGGGTAGTAGCCAAATTATCAGAGGTTTGGCCTGTTATGGCAGAATTTTGTCCTTTCTAATACCTGCTTTCTGCATACAGTTTTGAGGTTTTGTAGTTTACTTACTTTTCCAGAGGAAAGATAAAAATAGGAGACCTAAAAAAGTTAATATGGCCTACCTTTCCAGGGAAAGGCTGATGTGTGGTAAGTAAAGGACAATATAAAACTCCTGAGTGTTTTCTCCCCATCTGTGGTGTTCCCTGGGGTTTCTAAAAGCTACTGGTTTAGCAGAAATGCTGGCAGATAAAAGCTGCATGAACATTAGCTTTCTTTCTACAACTGTGAATTGTAAAGAAAACAGAAATCGAACTGCTTCTTGAGATTCTAGACCAAATTTCGGCTCAGATAGGTTCTTTACCTTTTCATGTTTGTTTTCCATGAATGTTTGAGTAGCTGAGATTAACTAGATCAAACAGGCAGAAAAGCAAAATTTCATACAAAAGTTTATCACTGAATTTTGATAGGATTACAGTATTTGTAACTCATGTCCAATTCATTGGTTACTGTGCCGAAAACACATGAAGTGACGCATGAAGTGAAGTTTTCTGTTGTACCTCTGGGACTGTAATTTGTATTACAGTATTACTCCTGTACTCAGGGAGGAGGAACCCTGCAGATACAGTGCTGATTTGACCTGAGTAGGCTACACAGCAATACAGCAAACAGTAATGCAGAAGCAAAAAGCACCAGCCACTACCAGGAGAGAACGTTTCTGCCTCCACACACACCTATATTGGTAAAACCTTGAGTGGAATATGAGGTTGCGTTCTGGAGGCTTTCAGCTGCCTTTTCTCTCCCAATTCTTACCTCTTGTCTATCACTTAGCACTGAGAAAGCCAGAAGTCAAATCAATTGTAAGAGCTATAGGCAGGGTTCTTTGCAGGCCACCAAACCTCCATAAAGGGAGAGGGTGCATTTGCGGCCCTTGAACTTGCTACCTGTATTTACTGCTTATTTCTTGTAAGAGAAATACAGGACTCATTTCTGAGTTTCTTTCCCATATTTACCATGGAATAAACACACCAAATAAAAGAGGAAGGGCAGTGATCAGAAACTACTCCCTACTTAATATTTTTATGCCTATTCGTGGATAACTTATGGAGTTAATTTTGTTTGTCAGTAAAATTCAAGGCTATAACAACAATACGACCTTTGTGATCCAATGCCATGATCTTTCGGAATTAATAATTAAGTATGATATTACCCAAAATGTAATTTCTGGCACCTAAAATGGTATGCAGAAGCTTGTGCTATGCCTCAAATTTCCATACCATTCATAGAGAAAGTACTGACCAAGGAGTTGCCTGCTATCACAATCAGAATGTGGCTGCGCTATCTAGTGGGTCACCCCAGCACACCAAAGAATTAGTCTATGCTTTTTAGAAGGCACTTACTAGCACTAATCTCTTACTGGAGAAGCCAGGTGGCACAGAATCCCAGAGATGCACTGAAAGTAGGTTTTGGGTTGGGTTGTTTGGTTGTTCGGGGGTTTTTTTTGTGATGGGATCCACACATCTTGCATATGATTTATAATGAATTTACTCCGCAGTCTTTGTGAAACCCTGATAGACTTCATACCATCCTAGACAAATCAGGAACAAGGTTGTGCCACAGGTGTGCAGCAGGAATGCAGAGAGAGCTGTTGTGTCAAAGCACGACTATGCTTATGTATGCAGAAAGCACATGATGGAACATATCAAATAGCCCTGAGACTTGCATGGCATGGACAAAAACCAGTCTACAGTGATGCAGTGAAGGCAAACAGAACCCTGACATGCCATCAAAAACTGTAGAAATGTAAAGTTAATATTCAGCTACCTAGCTGAGGAAATAATTTAGTATGCACTGAACTCTCAAATGCTTCTCCTAAGGCATGCAGAGAAACACCTTCTTGCACTCAGAATCTATCACCTTGACGTTTCTCCTGAAAACATGCATTGATGACTTCTTTTTCCAGTACCTGATTAGGTGTCACACTTCTCTTTATAAATCAAGGTGTGATGGTAGTGCTGCTCACTTTTCCCTTTTCGTCCCATGAAAAATGAGAAGCTCAGATTCAGTTACTCCACTTCCTAAGAGTATTTACACTTCACAGGGGACTGCTGAGCACCAATGTAGACTATGAAGTGTGGAAAACTGTCCTTCCAGATACACACATCTTGGAGATCAGAGGAACACTGCCTTCTAAGAAATAAATTTGCTTCTTGCCTGTGTCAGAAGGCTAAACTCTTGACTAGATCAAGGTCAGATTCAGCTGAATTTATGTACTGATGATGGACATAGATGTAATATTGGCAAGCGGCAGCAAGGGGATTCACTCCATTGATGCAAAATACGGGTTATCCGATAAACTGGTAATCCACTGAACAGTAACAATTTTTCTCTGTCTATTTGTCTAGGCTCCAAATAAAGTTTGAAACCATTCTTTCAGCTTTTCTCCCTTCAAAAAGTTTTTGGCATTTTCCCAGAAGATACAGTTTAGGATTGGGACGAAGAAGAAATTAAACTTGGATCTCATTTCCCAAATGCATGATTCTTGATATCCAGCCATTTTGGTACACCTGGCAGCACCATCAAAGCCTTTATTTTAATTTTTAACTTACAACAGGAATGATAACAACTAAATTTGATGGCCTCAGGCTCTTACATATGGATATTACCTAACTATAAAGCCCTGCTGAGGCTCTAGAACTTTATCCACTGTGCTCACACAGATAAAAGTGCATAAAGAATCTTGTCTTTGTCATTGTACTTGAGAGACCTTATGTAAGCTTTTGTGTATATATATTGTAACTCTGTCCTTTAATATCATCCCACAGATTTCTCTGCTTTAGCTCAAATAGTTCCTTCCCAGCGGATATACAATGGATAGAGAACAGGTGTATTTATGAGAAGCCAAAAATGACTTAATGTATTCTTCCACTTGGAACAGCCCCTTGCTTATTAGTCCACACATTGACATGGGGAAACCAGGAAAGAAATAACATGTTTGACATTATTAAACTCTTGTCCTAACAAGAGGAAAGAACTGATATACTTTTAGTTAACTGAATTATTTTTGTGAGCAGCAAGGTCTGGGTTTTTTTCTTTTTTTCTTACCGAGGTCATTGGCACCCTGTTCTATAAGTAATTGAAAAATTGGATGTTCATTGGGTGCCAGTTCCTGCCATCTTAGTCATGCTAACAGTGCCACTAGCTTAATTTCCTTTTAATACTGAGATTAAAAAGAGTATTATTCAGCTTTCCAAGTAATTTGAAAGTATTCTGTGTTCATTTATATCAGTTCAATAGAAGATATCAAGTTAGTCAAGGAATAATGCCAGGTGACATTTTTTGTCGCAATATGCCTGGAATGGATAACATTTTCTAAGCCTTACTAAAAGAAATAGTAAGATGTATTGGGCAGTGTCATCTTATGACAAGCTCTTTTCTGATTTCACAAGTCACAGCCTTTTAGTCAGTGCACTTTAGACCTGCAGTAAGTAACAGCCAACGTGGATTAGTCAAGAGCAAATCACATCAAACCAATTTAATTCTTCCTCGGGTAATGTAATAGGCCTTATAGACAAAAAAGAAGCAATATATTAGAGTTGCATATTTGGCTCCAGTAAAGTTTTTGACAATGTTTTGCATGTCACCATCACATGCACGGTAAAGAAAACTATTTAAATGCATGTATGATAAGATGATTGCAAAACTAGTTGGAAATATACAGTCAGAGAATATTAATGGTTCACTGTAAAAGTGAAAGGATTTATCAAATAAAATTCTTTATGGTTTTGTCCCAGGACAGCTGCTACTCAGTTTTTGACTTAATGACCTTAAACTGTGAATATGACCATTAGTTTTGCAGCTGATATCAAGCTAGGATAAACTGCAAGTAGATTAGAGGACAGGAATGGAATTCAAAAGGTTTTTTAAATATCAAATAAATGAAAAATGGGGTGAAATTTTACATGATTCTGTAGGTTACATGAAATACACTAAGTTTAAGCAGAAATAACTGCATAGGTATGGAGAGCAAACAACTCTAGCTAGAAGTTCTGCAGAACTAAAGGTAGGGATATAGTAGATCATAAATATCCTGAAGTCATCACTGTCACTGGAAAAAATAATTGCAAGACAACAAAACTCTGAAATAGTGCGACTGGGGAGGTTTGGAGGCACTACTGTGGAAGTGTTTAAGAACTGACTAAACAACATCCAACAACAACAATGTAGATATTGTTAATATTTCTTTGGAGCAGAAATACGGGCTAAGCAGTTAATTTAGGTCCTTTCCAGCTTTATGGTTCCATGAAAGCTAATTTTAATGTAGTCTAGTGTGCCTATGTGAGAGGGAGATAGAGACCATGCTGTTGTGGATATCTGTTCTGCTCTATTTGTGTGGTATGGTTGAATTCATGAGAACAAATCTGTTTGACATCAGTTCAGTTCAGAATCTTGCTTTAGAGCTGGAAAATATGTTGATTGAAAAAAGTGTATCTATTTCTAAAAGTAACACCAATTTCATACAGAGGCAAATACCAAACAGAAGAAAAAAAAAGAAAAAGAAAAGGCAAAGATTACACCGGCATCTTAAGAATCATCAACATAGAAGTACATGTAAATAAGCTGTCTTGTTACTAATACTACCATGACATTAATTCCATATAATCTGAATATACACTAATGTTAAAACACATATTTATCTTAAAGATAATATATTGGTGAACTTATCAGCTCATTTTGGCTTCACAGACTTTTTTAAATTTTTTTATTAACTTTGGGCCTCGCCAAATAAATGAAAAACTATGATTGTACCTCGAGCTTTGGGAAAATGAAGATCTGACTCTTTTTCATAATAAATTTTAAAGCTCTTAAAGCACACCTTTCTACCATCGCTTCTTTTTCATTTGGGATGATTCACAAATATTTTCCATAAAGGTGAAAGATATGTATTTTTAGTCATTGAAAGTTTTCAGTACCATTAAGTCATATTTAAGTGTTCTTTCCTCTAAAAAGTCATAGACCAAATCAGTTCTTAGTGTCTTAATAACATTCCACTGCAACACAATTTCCCAGCCTACTGATCCAATTCTGCAGAATGTGGTGAACACAGCTCCTCCAATTCATAAATAGCACTAAGAAAAATGAAGAAGTGTTGTATTGGGTTTGCTTTGCAAGGTTTTGGTACTGGGGGGCCTACAGGGGTGGCTTCTGCAAGAAGCTGCTAGAAGCTTCCCCTGTGTCCCATAGAGCCAATGCCAGCCAGCTCCAAGATCGACTTGCCACTGGCAAAGGTCAAGGTAATGAGCAATGATGGCAGTGCCTTTGTGATAACATACTAAAGAATGGTAAAAAGAAAACTGTGCAAATGCAGCTGAAGAAAGGAGTGAGAATATGTGAGACAAACACCTCTGCAGACACCAAGGTCAGTGAAGAAGGAGGGGGAGGAGGTGCTGGTGCAGAGATTCCCCTGAGGCCCACGCTGAAGACCACGGTGAGGCAGGCTGTCCCCNCGGATAATGTGTGATGAACTGACCGCAACCCCCATTCCCTGCCCCCCTGCGCCGCTTGAGGGGAGGAGGTAGAGAACTTGGGAGTAAAGTTGAGCCTGGGAAGAAGGGATGGGTGGGGGCAAGGTGTTTCTACCATTTGGTTTTATTTCTCATTATACTACTCTGACTTGATTGGTAATAAATTAAATTACTTTTTTTCCCCAAGTCAAGTTTATTTTGCCCATGACAGTAAGTGCTGAGTGATCTCCCTGTCCTTATCTCAACCCACAAGCCTTTCATTATATTTTCTCTCCCCTGTCCAGCTTAGGAGGAGAAGTGATAGAATGGTTTTGGTGGATACCTGGTATCCAGCCAGGATCAACCCACCACAAGTGTGAAGTAAAATCAATGATATTTTAGAAACAGAACCGCTATTTTGGAAATTATTACTGTATTCAGTTAGTGGGGTATTTGTATTTCCTGCTCATATCTGGGGTTCATTTCTTGTAATATTTTATACTATAGGCTGTATGTTGTTATTTTCAACATTTTATCAACTTTTAAGTTAAAATTTAACTTTCAAGTTAAGTTGACACCCTTTCTCAAAATAAAGAAAATGTACATAATACAAGCATAACAAATGGGATTTGGTACAAGATTGAGGTACATACGTGTAAACTACACATGAACTAGCTCAATAATCCCCCTTTATAGCACTGAAAACCTATTTAGTATAATCAGTGGAGTCCATACAGGTGTTCCATTGAGGAAGATACAGACACCTAGTGTTCAATTCAGTTGTCTTAAGTGTAGATATCTAATGCTGAGTGAGATGCACCCAACATCAACAAGTCGTGGGAGGTATCACATAGAACCAAAAGGAAAATTCTTTCCTTCTTGAAACAGAACCTGGAGATGCAGTGGATACCCAAGTGTCATCTCATGTGACACTAGGCACTGGTGTTAAGACAAATGTAACCAGTCATCTAAGATGTTCTGAGTTTCTGGCACTGACTTGTTTAAGCTGCCTTTGCATACGGTATTTGAGATGCACTAGCTCACATGAACTGCTTGGAAAAGCATGAGTTTCCTTGCTTTCCCTGTCTATGATAGCTGTCATACTAGAGGGTATCTTAAATGACACTGACCTTTTACATTTAGGAAAATAAATGAAGCCTTTTAGTGGGACTTATACACTAGCTCATATAACAATACTTGCATACAGTCAGCTACATTTTACTATCTTGATCTCCAAGTAAATGCCACCAGAGGTGCTATTTTCAAAATGAAACATGCTGTCTAGACTTTGTGGAAACCACAACCATATATGCAAAGTTATGTGGAGGCTATGTCACCTGGAGATACAGTTAAACATGTAGTTAGATCTTCTGTTGGTGAAACTGCAAATGAAACAAGAAGAGCCTAATGTGCTGATAATTTTATCAGAGGCAAAATTTCATTTCAACTTCTCCTTCTTTCATTTGCAACTATTTCATGCCAAAAAAGGGTACCTGCGACGTTGAATGAAATATGGCCAGGGAATAAACCTAAGCACCGAAACCTGATCATCACACTGAACTGGAATTATGCTTCTTGACTGTTTTGGAGCACTCCAAGTGTCTTTCTTAAAGACAAAATCTTAGCACAGTGCACCAGATAGTGCATTCTAGGGACTCCTCCCACAAGACAGGAAGAATATGATCTCAATAGACTTGTATTTCTCCATCCTACACAGTCTTGTAACACTGTATGACCAACCTGTGCACCCTCAGGGTCCCTAATTACTATTTCCTGCCACCTGGACAGACAATACATCTCTACACTTTCAAGCTATAAACAAAAGCCATGCTTCTGAGTTTCAGCACAGCACTCACACCCTTTCAGACATGTTTGATTTTAAAAAAATACACACTCAAAATAATTATGTCTTGGAACCAAAAGGCACAGCATGGTGCCAGAAGAAACTCAGAGCCAAAGTCTATGTGCTGTGATCACACCAGTCTGCTATAGAATTCTCTAAACATTGTAGAAATGAGACTTTCTGCACTGTTTGGCCTTGAGGTTAGAGATCATTTCCCCAAATTGATGACTTCATGTAAAGTGTTTTTCAGAAACCCTCCATACCTGCCACTTAAGTTTGGAAACATATACATTATTTAGGCTGTTATATTTCTACTAGTGAGGTTCCCTCAATTTGTGCCATTTTATAAACACCTGCACAATTTCCAACGTGACATACCAACTAACAGAGTATCTAAGACCATTCAGCAAGATGTTCTAGTCTAGGTGTTGCCCTAAGTACCTTACCTTATTTTTTTTTTTTAAAACATGGGCTTGTCTTTTGAAAAACTAAAACAACCCCAAAAAGTATGACCTGGAATATTACCTGGAGACAATGTACACACACCCAGCTTCCAGCTCTTTGTGACGTGGGAAGAATTCCTCTTAATGCTTTTCCCACTTAAGAGAATTGCTGAGCCATGAGGCTGTTTCAACCATGGTCCTTCAAGTTACTCGTGGTGATGACGTGCTTTCAATTTCACCATTGTAAGATTTTGTATTTGGTTAAATATTGACTGCAGCAAAGAGAAAATTACTTGATAGCTTGCTGGTTAGCATGCTCCTATAGGAGATTGAGGTTTTATTCTAATGAATACTGTAAGCAAGCTTAAATAGATAGGATGAGAAAGAGTAAGACACTCTCACTTCAGAGAGACTTCTCATACAGTGTCTCTAGCCTTCTTCTCCTAAGTAGGGATATTCTACTTGGGGAACTTATTGTGGCTGTTGATTACTTAATGAAGGTTTATAAGAAAGATGGAGAGAGACATTTTAGCAGGGCCTGTACTGTACTGATAGGACAAGAGGTAATGGTTTAAAACTAAACGAGGGTAGTTTTAGATTAGATATAAGGAAGAAATTCTTTACTCTGAGGGTGGCGAGACTCTGGAACAGGTCATGCAGAGCTGTGGGTAGACCTGGAGGTGTTCAAGGCCAGGTTGGATGGGCCTTTGAGCAACCTGATCCAGTGGAATTTGGCCCTGCCTGTGGTAGGGGGCTGGACTAAATGATTTTTAAAAGTCCCTTCCAATCCAAACCAACCTGTGTTTCTATGATTCTATTCAAATCAAAACTACAAGTTAGGTAAATGAAGGTTATTTACTAGTGTGGAGGTGGAGAGAAAGAGAAATAGGAGATGTTAGCAAGAAATGAAGACACTGATGGTCTGACTTTAGTTTCTTGCTGCATGAGAGGTTGTAACTCTGAATCCTGGGAAAGAGATGTGTCTGCTTTCAGCTTACACTCTGAAGCCATGAATGTAACTCACCTGTGCTTCCACATTTCCCTTAACATCTTGCTTTGATTAGTTTAAATGTCCTGGCCAGTCCACTATTTATCTTTGAGTACCATTCCACATGTTTGACTGGACTCATGCATCCATAAATCCAGCTAAATATCTGTAGGTCACACATCAAACGCAGGCAGCAGTGTAGGTAAGTGGTAATGGCTAAAACAAAGCAAAACCTTGTTTGCCTTAGCTGATTTCATTGTGAACTCCTGGTGCTAGCTTCTGAAAAATGGCTGAAATGAGGGGTCTGTGAAGAAGAGAAAAAAAAAAAAAGTCAGGAAATGTTGTCTGAAGGTAAATAGAAGTCTCTTTCTCTGGATACTGAGCATTCAGGTGTCACTAAACAATTGCACCGCCTTTGGATTAAGCAAGAGAGGAAAGTAGGAGTCTCTGAGCACACTGCAAGATGTACTTGTTCCACTGGCTTCTTTTGGCAGCAGGAGGTTGATTTGAAAGCACAGCGTACAAAATGCTGACAATGAATATTCATTTGACTTTATAAATCAACTTGCTTGACGATACTTATGTCTGAGTTTATGTCTCACATGCATTTTAATAAATAAGTTTACCCAAAATATATTCATTGACATTGTGAATTGTGCTTCACTGTTTCAGGAATGGCCTCAGAAGCTGAGTTTCAGACCTGTAATCTTAAATGTTTAAAGCAGAACACTGATCAAAAACTCCACCATAGAGCTGATATATTGAAGGAAAACTTATTAAATGATAAATATTTGTCAATAAAATGGGGTCAAGAAAGTGATTAGTCAAAAGAAATATTTTACAATAAATAAGGTCAAGATATTTTAAAATTTGCTGCTAGGAAATTTAGAGGTAAAATTACTGGCTGTTTGCCTATTATTTATTTAGTTTCTTATTGACAACAAGAAAAATAAACAACAAACTAAAATTTCAGGGAAAAAATTTGTTACGAGGTGGCAGGGCTAAGATCTGCTTAATTGCTTTTAAGTCTTATTTTTTAGTTTAGAGGTTGGGCTTTTTTGGTTTTTGTTTGTTTTTTTTCAGTGGAAAAACACTGTACGAGTTACTTAAAAAGTAAACAAATATTAACAGGGCAAACATTAGGGTTTTACATAACTTGATATCTATTCCTTAAAATAGCAAATGTTGAACTTGACATGAATTTTTCAAATGAATGGTGGACATCTACAAAACTAATTTGAGTTTTCTGCATGTTCCTTGTTTTTTTTCTAGATTTTTGGTTGTTCATTAAATTTAGGGAAATGTTTTTACTCTTATTAAGTGCAAAATCTTCTATTAAACCTATGTATCTTTTAAAATACTCATATGAAACAAAATTCTTCAGAAAACTTAGTATTTAAATAGATTTCTTTACTGGTTTATAACTTTATAAGATATCAGACAATTAAACAGCTTCATCCAAATATTTAGCCTGCATATCAAGACACAGCTTATTTAGTCTTTCAAAATATTGAAAGCATAAAACAGAAAGGGTGACACATTAGCTATAAATCTATGGTCCACAGTATTTTAATAAATTTCCTGTAACAGTATTTGCATTGTAATTAAAAATTATTCAAGCAAAAAAAAAAAAAAAAGAAGGAAAAAAAGAAACAAAGCTTATCAAAGACAGGAAATTAGCTGAAACTGTTTTTTACTACATTGACAAATTGAGCATGAAGAGGTATTGCTTTAATTACTGTATGGAAAAACAGAAATTAGCCCAGAAGACATGACTGAGTAGACACTTGCAGAGATAATGTATTTTATGTCTCCTTTAGGTTCAAATATTCAGTTAAGTGAAAGAGGCTAAGGTTTCTACCTTTTAATAAAGTCTGCAAAAAAATGTATTAAATTAATTATTTACATTGTTTGCAGGGTAATGATCATATCTGGGCTTTCCCAGGGAGAGAGAGAAAGAGATTTTCAAAAAACAGAGTTACCATGGAGACATAAAATCAAAGAAAAATAATTATTACCTAGAGGGAAGAACCCAGTTCTGTGCTGTTCACTGAAGTAAAACCCATGTAAGAGTTTAATAGGATCTCTATATGATCAGTTCTAAAGTATCAGTGAGGAAGCAGTTGTCTAACAATTTTCATACTCTTCAGTTTTCCTACGAAGAAGAAATTTACTGGACATAACAGTACAAAACACTTACTTTAACCCAGTCTACCTACTAAGTCCAGTTTCTTTTCCAAAGTTCAGGGGGTGGAGGTGTCTGCTGCTCTACAAAAAAAAAAAAAAA
>VYXH01002962.1:83851-176641 GCA_013397275.1 Burhinus bistriatus
AAAAAAAAAAGCAGAAGGAAAATCCTTGCATGAAAATCCTGGGTTTTATTCAAACTCATTATGCAAGTGGGTTCCTATATAAAATCTGAATCTCTGAATTTTAACTTGACAACTGTTTACATCTGAATTGGCTCTTTTTGATCATCTGTTCTGTTCCCTGTGTATATTTAGAGAGCTATGTGCTTGCATGTGTAACTAAAAACAGAGTTAAAGAAGGAAAAGTAGAAGGCAGATTCCCTGATTTTTTTTCTTTCCTATGTATAATGACTAAAACATATAACATTCCTCTAAACTTTGCATGGTTGCAGAGCTGTTACTGAAGATACTGTTTAAAGAAACACATGTCAACTGAGTGTGAGGGATTAATTTGATGTGAGAATATATATTCCTGATCATTATTTCATGTAAACAGGGAAGGACAGTTCAGTGATTAAAGCTCTAAGTAACTGAGGATAAGAGGCTTATATTTCTTCTTTATACCAATCAGACTTTTTTGTGATCTTCAGCTCCTCATAGACAAGTATGTGTGAGGTCTGTTTTTAAAACCCTCCTCAGTCATTTATCTGAACTTTTATATGATTAATTACCTTTAAGACTCTGACTGTTAGACTTTTAGGTTGTATATAGGCTTTGCGGTAAGCCAGCTAGCTCCATAGCTGGAAAGATTATAACCATATAAGCATGACATTCATTGGAATGGGTGCAGACAGTAACATGGTGTCACAGATGGGTGACCAGCTCTTATTTTCACTTCCTCCTGTGTGATTCTAATAATACATGTTTGCTTGGACAGAACTTTGACATTTTAATGAAATAGTATGGAGAAAGATCCAAATATCTCTGTTTCCCATGTGTGAAATGGTAGTAGTAAAACTTCTTGAATTCAAAAAGTTGTTTCAATAAGTAAGATAAACGGCTTTGGGGATAAATTATATTTCATGTAAAAGGAAACATATAAATACTTAATTATAAGACCATATAGGAAATGAAGACAGTAAAAGGCAAATAAAACTGGTTTGTGTATCAGTAGCCACACAAGCATGATTCTGTTTGTGCTTGAACTTCATCTAACTGAGAGACTGACTGACTCTCAGCAAACCTGTGTTTTGTGCGGGCTGAAGAGACACACAATAAAAGCACAATGAAAAATTTATGTCAGTAAATGATCTTTACACCAGTCTAGGTTTTAGCAGTCTAATCAAGGAATTATTAGTATTCTAATAACTATGGTATTCTAATATCTATAATTATTGGTATTCTAATAACTGCTAACTTTTATAATCCAAATTAACATATTACCGTTAGAGCTAATCAATAGTACAGGTAAAATTATTATACAGAGAGTTCCTGGTATCTACCACTTTTCTCTGATGTTGCATTCAACCTTCCAATTCTCCAGTGGGTTCTAAAGTTCATGGTTTCCATTTAGCTTAAAAAACAAGAGGTGTTTGGACAAATCATCAGCCTAAATTTTCCAGAAGGAATATAATGTTGTTGGGGGGAGGTGTCTTTCTCCCTACTCTTGGGCTTGTTTGGGATATTTTCATATGTTTTCTAACACCACCTCTTTAATTGGTCTTTGATTCCACTCTATTTCACATCTACTGTATGTGGTACATTTTCCATAAGTTGGGTACTTATTCTGGTTTTTCTCTCTTATCTATAAAATCAGCTGTACCCAGCTGTCAAGGCTGCACTCCAGAGGTGGTCACTAATTGACCACTACTGTAGCGTGTATAGTCCGGGGCCTCTGGCACCATCCTGTGCCCCTGCTTTCAAGCCCTCTGCCATATCCCGTGCCTGTACTCTTCTATGCTGCATTTATATTTCAGGTTCATAGATAGTTCATACTGCACAGAATAGCATAGTAAGTGCAGACAAAAATTTTGTAAGTCCTAGTTCTGTGTTTTTATGGAGTTAAAACAGACCTATGGCCTTTTACTAGCAATGACCAGATGTAAAACTCCAGAGATACAGGACTGCAATAAACACAGTGTAACATAAAGAACACTTAACCTCACCAGACTGAATTTAGATCATGGTACTCTATAAAAGACATACTTTAACTCAAAACTTTGATGCGTTAGGTATGGACATCATTCTAAAACTATGTATAATTCCTATTGCCCTGCTTAAAATTATTTCAATTCTAAATTCTCTGCTGAGATCAGTGGCAAAACTATACTGAAATCAAGGGGATCTTTGCCATCATACACCCCACTCAGAGTAAAATGCCTCTTTGTTATTTAGGATCAGCACCCATCCACTGCGCTCTTGAAGTACCCCTCCAGAGCCTGAAAGCACTACTACAGCCTGAATATCAGAATGCAAGAATGCTCATCTCTATGCCTCCCGCTACCTTTCCGTAGATGGATGATTTTCTGACCATAATAATGGCTATACTTTTTAGAAAAATGCTTTGGGATTCTTTCTGGTTCTACTTACGGTTTTATGGCTGTCTCTACCTTGCCTCTTTCAAATGCTTTTACAGAATTCATTTAGATGTTGATATTAATACGTCAATTTCTAATACAACTTCACCACATAGCATTAATTTCTGTGGCCTTCTATACATATGTGGTCTTACATAAACCCCACAAATAATTGTTTATCATTGTTTTTAAAACTGAATGCAGTATGCCATACTACCTTGTATTCTTCATTTAAACAGAAGTACTGAAAATAAGTCTAGACACCATTACCTGATGAATTTTAGAGTTGATGGCATGTATTACACCTCAACTCAGTTTTACTTGCAATTTGTTACTCTACAGATGGAATTAGAGATGTTCACTCATTTTATGTCATAATCTTCATTTCTGTTTGACCTATAATGAGCAAATGCATTTTTGAACACAGCAAATTAAAGAGATGGACAGGCACCTTTTATTAGTACAGATTTTTCTCCTTTGAGTCTTTGCATAAATTTTAGTAACCAGAATAATTTGCCTTTTTTCCAGCAATTATCTTCTGTCATTTTGTGAATGATGAGAGAGAGGTTAATTCATGTAGAGCAAAGCTAACACTTTTTAATGCAGAAAAAGATATTATCAAAGAACCCTCAGCTCAGTTCCTAACACAAGTACCTATTGAAGCTGGCTTTATGCTTTAGGAAAAATAATAACAATCCAGAAGACATCATGGCAGTATGATTATCTCTTTTTTTCTCAGCAGAAAAAAATTGTGTTTGCCTACATGCAGTAATTGGAATATTCACTTGCTGTTATGCTGGCATTTTCCTACAAAGTATTGTATTATTTTCCTAGGATACCGTAAAAAGAGTATGTTTTACATGTGTACCTATAGTATTTTTCATTTTCTGAACCTCAGTTACATTATACAAATTGTCAAGCACTGAACTATGTGTTCCATTTAGTACTAACTGTTCTAACAGTATTAACTGGTACAGAGGTGACATAAAACAGCAGAGGGTAGGTATCTCCTTGCTTACTAGTACTCTTAAATTCCTTTTTACATTAGTGCTTGACAATTACAGCCTAAGGCTAATATATATATATATTTGTATGTATATATATATATAAATATCTTATAAACATTCAATTCCAGCGTGTCCCGAAATAAAAAAATCTGAGATGAGCTTGGTGTGAAATTCAGCTGCATGACTAAGTAGTGAATTCACCTGTCAGCTCCAGAAGTGATTATACTCTTAGAGACAGTTTTACCACTGTATTTACAAGCTAGTTTGCAATCCGATGCCAAGTTGAATGGGAAAAATAAGGAAGGAGGTACATAATCTTCCAAATCCATTCACAGAAGGGTAATTGTGTTATTTGTGTCCACAGGCAGTTATGACAATAATAATCCTCTTCTTGAAGGGCTGAAAGCTTCAGTCAGAGCCAGTTCTTTCCATTTCTTTCTCCCTTTAAGTTTAATTCTTTCATCATTTCTATAGCTATTTAGTTTTGGCTGAAGCATGTCTTATCAGCATGCAATATGTAGTGCCAGTTCTTACATTTATTTTCCTGTCTCAAATTATGTTAGCCTCATTGCTTTTGTAGTCCGTTCTAGTTAAGAGACTGGTCTAAGCAACAGAGAAATATCTGTGAATAAATATCTTTTTGCTGGGCTGAGCCATTTGAATCTTTTCCATCTGCTGTTGTAGATATGCTTCTGTCACCAGCCTAAATGCCTCAGGATAATGGAGGAGAAAGGAAGAAGAAAGCTTCATATGTGATAGCCTCACGATGCTTTTATTGCTTCAGTGCTGACTTTCAAGTCAGGGGATAAGGGCCATGTGAGTAAGAAATACACACTAATAGGAAGGTGAGTATGCAGAGACACTGAATATTTTCTTTAATGAAGTCTCAATATGGATTAAAATCACTCATAGGGCAAATTTGAGTGCAACAGAGCTCTACCAGGTATGAAATTTATTCCTGGCCTGCCATTGCAAGCTGTTCTCTTGCACAGCAAATAGAGTTATCAAATCTGGGCCAAATTCTGCAATACCCGACTGTCAAGTGTCACACAGCCTTTGTTCAGGCAAAAGCATCACTTTCTGTGTTTTCCTGTGTAAAAAATCCAAATGGATTTTAAGACTGGACCCATGGTTACCAATACTGGTATTATGGTATTCCTAGGAAATTTTTATGAAGGGCAAAAGAAAGATATATCAAAATGTGTTCCTTTTTATTACAAGGGATTTTTTTGTTGTTGTTTTAGAAAGATGTGGAAAGCGATACATAAAAATATTTTACAAGATTTTATCAACCCCAGTAATCTGTAATGCTGAAACTGATGGCCCCATTTTATTAACTAGGAAATGACAGTTCCTAGTTAACGTATTTCTAGTATATCTAGGAAACAATCATGCTACTCGTCAGTACATTGAGTAGGCAACTAAAATAACTTAGAGGAAGATATGGCCTCTCTATAATTGAAATAAATATGCATTTTCATCTTTTGGCATCACATAGGATTGATTTTGTACAGGTACTGTGGAAGTGCAGGGCATAAAAAAATCATGACTGTCAGCAAGAGAAAGAATGGCATCATCCAATTTATGATTTTTACATTTGTACTTTCATGCAAGGGATCCAGGTTAGTCACCTACCATGGTTTAAAATGACACTTGATAACATTTTAGTCACCCAACTTGATAATGGGCAAAAATGACTGGTAAGAATGTATTTACAGTAACCCCTAAAGATCATTTGAATATTCATGACTGAAAGATGACTTAACATAAATAGCAGCAAATATTATATTAAAAAGTCTTCCTATTGGAAACGCCTTAAACAAACAAAGACTATCACAGTTTCCATAGGGAGCCTTAAATATCCTAAGTTTCTCCAACAGAAGACATCTAGAAATTTCATTTTGTTTTGGACTTGCTTTTAATGTTCCTGACCTCTCTGAAGCCAGATAAGCTTTGTTATACTTTCCCAGTGACTTACAAAGATTAAAGTGAGTATCAATGGCTCAGATTCATACTGATACTAACCATAAGAGAATATTTTTTATTTTATCCACTTGACTAATCACGATGACATAGTTACATATATAATAATTTAATTCAATAAGCAGCAACAATAAGACATTTATTAGTGACTCAATTTCTGTTCCTTTTGAGTGGTCCTGTAGATGTAACGTTGAATTGCAATTTACCATTTAATACTATTGCTATTAAGAGAATGAAAAATAATGTTACAATTCCTTTTACATTCTTAATTGTTCCTGATATATACCAACTAAAGACTTGCATTTTTTCAATTAGAATTTCAAGTAACTACATGATTTATATACAAAATTTTTCATTGTTGTTTTGCACTGAAGCATTCAAAATAATTGGATAATCTCTATTTCAAATTACTAATTAGACTGACAAGAAGAGGAAATTAATTTTCTGACTATCAGGAACAAAATTTGCTCTTAGGGAAAAAAACTATTAATCATTTCTAATAGCAGGTCTTTATCAAACTTGAAGAATAAATAACACAGAAGTGTATCTCTTCAGTATTCTAATAGACACAACAGAAGTCCGCTGGCTCAGCAATTTTATGAGTATAAAAATGGATTAGGTAAACTATGTTACATGCATTCTTTTTCAGCTACAGAGCCTAAGTGAGCCTTCTGATTTGTTTATGAGACGCTTATGTATTCAAGTTTACTGAGTTAAACTTAGCTTTAAGATCCTTTCTACCTTACAGGTCGAAAATGACAGTTAGATGGGCAAACAAGAATTTAGAAAATAATATCCTGTGAAATCAACAAATGCTGTATTTCCAAGCTTTTTTTCTTGAACAATACCCTGGTTTCTTTTGCTATTTGCACCAATGTAACTATCTTTAGTGTACAGTTTTTAGAGTTATATACGGGAAAAAAAGAAGAAACAGATAAGACAGATAAGACTGAATTTGATATAAGGAAGCCTAAATTACATTTTCTGACAACTGCAGAATATATTCCCAGATACAGTTAGGTCACAGGATCCAAGTATGTGCTTCTATTCCTATTCTGAAGGAGAAAAAAAAAAAAATTAATCTTACATTATTCTTACAAGCAAAATGGGAATGGAAAATAAATGGTTTGCACAGAAAGAAATGTAATCTTCATTGATTTTAGAAAATTATTATGTAGATTAGTTTCTTGTTGTCTTGCACTACCAGGAACACTGTAATTATGTTTTCATTACCAAAGTATCTTTTACCTTGCTACTCCTTTCAAGATTGTCATTTGGTTGTTCTTAATATCCACTAACAGGAAAAGTTGCTGAATCCGTTCGCTTCCTGTTTTCAGGAGAATACATATTCTGGGAAATCAGCATTCAGGATGTTAATTGTCCAAATAGCCCCAATGTTTTGTTTTGCCATGGACTGAGAACGATATAGAAAGTTCATCAGTTTTTATTTCAAGGCAAGAGCAGCTATTTCCAGTAGTTGGTTTACAAGGGCAGTGTGTCACCAGCCTTTCAACGTGAAACACATTTGTATTCCTCTCCTTTCCAGGTTCATCCTCCTGCATCTTTCTGTCCATCCTCTCCCTGAAAATCCTATCTAATTATTGAGGGAATTTGGGAAGGAATGCAGCTTATAGACCATTGCACTTTGACTTCCTTAGAAAGAAGGAATTCCAGAGAGTATTGATATATGTCTTCCTATATCTGGTGCCTTCCAGAAATACAGCAAAATATTGTCATGGACTTCCTAGAATACTGAAGGAACAGGGATTTGAAACTGACGGCATAGCTGTGTTTCACCTCTTCAGAGCTGCTTGACTAAATGATGCAGGAAAGAGATATAAGCCTGCTCAAATTATAACACTGAGACTTATGCAGAGAATAAGAAGTATGGCAGAATGGCTTTGAGGCACTGTGGCTGGATATGACGAGTGAAAAGGGAGTTAAATCCATTGAGAGAAGCTGACTGAAGGTGCATTACTCAGAAGAACTCAGGTATTTTAGCAAGAAACATCTAACATTCTAATGGACTCTAAGGAAATGCCGTGGGATGGGCTGATGGAGAACAGGCTTACCTCATTTACTGGGAGGTTGTGGCTTGTGTCTCATATACTGTCATCAGAAAGATTGGGTATTCCTCTATGACCCTTTTCATGATTTCATTTTACAGGATAGATAAGCTATGACTTTGCAATCAAATCTGTTAAATTTAGCCTGTTTCCTGTAAAATTGGTTCAGCTTTAAAAAAAGACATATTTATTCAATATGTACTATGTTTAAAATACTTATTTTTATTATAGTCAAAGTCTCACAGGATCCCTAACAAAAGTTTATCGTTGGTGCTTCAAAAACATATAGCAAGAAACAAGTCCCATGCCACAGGCCTTACAGTCACAATGTGGTGTGTGTAGTAACAATGGCATAGGGAAACACAGTCTGTTTGGAGAAGGTCTTATTTTTTCTTTGTTAGTTGACAGATATTTGTATATAGAATTCTTCTTCTACTCAGCAAAATAATATAGAATATTACCACACTGAAATAGCCAGGCATATTCTGAAATTCTTCTCCCTATTTCTATGTATAATGACTATTTAAAGCTACAGAAAAGGTCAGTTATGTCCTCTAGCTCTTCCTAACTGTTTCAAGTTTTATAATGCATACGTAATATAAAATCATAGAATCACAGAATCGTTTAGGTTTTAAAAGACCTTTATGATCATCCAGTCCAACCATTGACCCTACTCTACCAGGTCTGCCACTAAACCATGTCTCNGATAATGTCATGCTTGAAGATGTGTTAATTATTATTTTTTTAAATTATTTTTTCCTATTTCTGAAAGAACTCATTTAAACTGTTATACTTTTTCCAGTTCCTACCTAACTGTAGTCTTCAGGTAAGTCAGGAGAAAAGTCCATGATGTTTGAATAGTTTACTGAATGGGGAAGAGAGTTTGGACATCTACTTTATTCATACATATATTTCCTAACAAAATAGTTGCATTTAAAAAATCAGTTCCATTTGAAAAGAAGTCCAGTTGGCTGAGTGCTCCTTGTTTTCAACACAAAAGAGGGAAGACTGCAAGGATCAGTTCAGTATCTAAAACTGGAATCAGTTCTTCAAGTGAAACTTTATTAGTGAAAGGTATTGTCTGAATTTTTTTCTTTTTAGTACACACAGCACCAGTATTTTGGAGTAATTTCAGCAATTTGTGGTATGATCTTCCTATGGGCATTTAAGGACTTATAAGTAAGTTTGTTACTTGCCTGTAATAAAGTAAGACAAGAAAAGGAATCAGTAGAGAATTTAAGTGGAAAGGGAAATCTGAGTGAGTCAGTGAGGATTTAAAGAAACAACAAAGTAATTTTTTTTCTGGACAAGAAAAGGGCAGTAAAAAGAGAAAGTCCTTGGTGCCTTAGCTAACCATTTTGGTTTATTACTGATGTTTACGTTAGGTTAGCAATCGCAGATTGCCTTAGACAAAAAGGCTATAGAATTTCTGATTGAGTAATTTTGTCAAAAAGTCCATGAACAGCATAGAAGCAGAGCCTAAGGAGTCAGTTTGCCACCACTAGACAGAAGTTTCCCAAAATCTCAACTGGACTATGGGACTAAAATAGCCTCCCCTTTAGTCAGAGGGACTCATTAAGCAGGGTGCTGTGGGCAATTAGCTCGAAGGGCATGAAACTGCTGAGGAGATCACATTATTAGGCTTAAAACCAGGTAGAGGCATGACTTGTGATACTTCGTTCTGCTAAAAGGAAGCAGAATTATTTAAGTTATTAACTTATTATATTTATGCTAAATGAAAGAAAAGAAAAAGATACTGAAGAGAATGAGATTCTTTCCTTGTGAAATTTGTAAGCAGTCATTTCAGATCAGAAACATTTGCACCTTTGATATTCTCATCCTTCCCATAATGTGTGTCAATGAACAAATATCAATCTACAATTTATTCTTTTTTCTCATTATCCCAAGAAAAAAGAATCCAAAAAATTCTTGCGGTAGGAAATGAAATATATTTGTATAAATGTTTTGTTTTCTGTTCTTCTGAGTAAGAAAAATTATGCAGAATCTAAAACCACAGGATATCCAGTGTGCAGGGACCCAGACTTCAAAACAGAGAATGTAAAGAGAAAACAATCTTGGAATAGGAGAGTCCACTGATCCAGTCAGAAGTTTCCATAACTTTATTCCTCTGATGGCTAGATACCTACTCATATCTATCAGTCAACATTTTAGTAATGGAAATTTTATACATATTTCTTTCTACTATCATTATCTATTTGGTGTTTATTTTGACAGTTGGAGGCCATCTTGGGCATAGCGATCACGAAATGACAGAGTTTTCGATTCCTAGAGGAGCAAGGAGGGGGGTCAGCAGAACTGTTACCTTGGACTTCCAGAGGGCAGACTTTGGTTTTTTCAGGACCCCGGTTGACAGAGTCCCTTGGGAGGCAGTCCTGAAGAGCAAAGGACTACAGGAAGGATGGACAATTTTGAAGAAGGAAGTCTTAAAGGTGCAGGAGCAGGTTGTCCCTGTGTGCTGAAAAATGAGCCATTGGGAAAAAAGACCCGCCTGGCTGAACAGAGAGCTGTGGTCACAACTCAGGGAAAAAGGCGAATTTATGGCCTTTGGAAGAAGGGGCAGGCCCCTCATGAGGACTACCAAGATGTTGTGAGGCTATGTAGGGAGAAAATTAGAAGGGCCAAAGCCCAACTAGAACTTAACATGGCTTCTGATGTTAAGGACAATAAAAATAGTTTCTATAAATACATTAACAATAAAAGGGGGACTAAGGAGGATCTCCATCCTTTAGGAGACAGGGGTGGAAACAGAGTGACCAAGGATGAGGAAAAGGCTGAGGTACTTCATGCCTTCTTTGCCTCAGTCTTTAGTAGTAGGACCAGCCGTTCCCTGAGTACCCAGCCCTCTGAGCTAGAAGACAGGGATGGGCAGCAGAATGAAGCCCCCATAATCCAAGGGGAAATGGTGAGGGACCTGCTATAACACTTAGACATACTCAAGTCTATGGGCCAGATGGGATCCACCCGAGGGTACTGAGGGACCTGGCAGAAGTGCTCACCAAACCACTTTCCATCATTTCTCAGCAGTCCTGGCTAACCAGGGATGTCCCAGTTAACTGGAGATTAGCAAATGTGATGCTCGTCTACAAGAAAGGACAGAAGGAGGATCCGGGGGACTACAGGCCTTTCGGTGTGACCTTGGTGCTGGGGAAGGTTATGGAGCAGATTACCCTGAGTGCCATTATGTGGCACATGCAGGACAACCAGGTGATCAGGCCCAGTCAGCATGGGTTCATGAAAGCCAGGTCCTGCTTGACTAATCTGATCTCCTTCTATGACAGTGACTTGCTTTGTGGATGAGGGAAAGGCTGTGGATGTTGTTTACCTGGACTTTAGTAAAGCCTTTGACACCGATTCCCACAACATTCTCCTGGAGAAACTGGCTGCTCATGGCTTGGATGAGTGTATTCTTCCCTGGGTAAAAAAATGCCTGGAAGTCCAGGCCCAAAGAGTGGTGGTGAATGGAGTTAAATCCAGTTGCAGCCGGTCACAAGTGGTGTTCCCCAGGGCTCAGTGCTGGGCTGGTTCTGTTTAATATCTTTATCAACGATCTGGACGAGGGGATCAAGTGCACCCTCAGTANATCAGGAACAATGTGGTGAGCAGGACTAGGGAAGTGATCATCCTGCTGTACTCGACACTGGTGAGGCCCCACCTTGAATACTGTGTTCAGCTTTGGGCCCCTCACTACAAAAAAGACATTGAGATTCTGGAGTATGTCCAGAGAAGGGCAACGAAGCTGGTGAGGGATCCAGAGCACAAGTCTTATGAGGAGCAGCTGAGGGAACTGGGGTTGTTTCATCTGGAGAAAAGGAGGCTGACAGGAGACCTTATCACTGTCTACAACTACCTGAAAGGAGGTTGTAGTGAGGTGGTGTTGGTCTCTTCTCCCAAGTAACAAGTGACAGGACAAGAGGAAATTCTATCAAGCTATGCCAGGGGACGTTTAGATCGGATATTAGGAAAAAATTTCTTCCCTAAAAGCGTTATCAAATATTGGAAGAGGCTGCCCGGGAAAGTGGTGGAATCGCCATCCCTGGAGGTATGTAAAAAATGAGTAGATGTGGTGCTTAGGGACACTGTTTAGTGGTGGTTTTAGTACTGTTAGGGTAGTGGTTGGACTCGATGATCTTAAAGGTCCCTTCCAACATAAACAATTCTATGGTTCTATGATTCTATGATTTAAAAGTTTCTTTCCTACCCCCTGATATTTTTGCTTTTTATGTATTTATAAAGAATACACATTTTCATGTAATTACTGATTTTTTATGTTCAATTAGGCTGAACTTTTTTTCTTCTAATTTTTTTTGGCTATTTGAGTGATGGTTTCTTGCAGCCTTGAAGTCTGATTTTTTCTTTCTTAAATAGGAGGGATCAGGTTTTGACTTGTTAAAGACACGTTCTCAATGTCTACCATGATGACATTAATGCTTTCTTGTTTCTACTGGAAATATATTTCCTAATGCATTCAGGAATATTTACTTTTCCACTGCCATACCCTGTTAGTAATTTAGAATGATTCTGCCTTCAGCTAATACACCTAGGTCTTTCTTGTCCTTTGGCATTTCCAGATGATGAGTTCCCAGCCGATACAGAAATTTTGCTTACAATTCCTGAGTTGCGTAACCAGCTATTTTGCATTATTTACCTCTACCCTCTTGCTAACACCTCAATCCTTCTCAATGTCACCAAAAATTCCCTGTAGGATTCCTGAACTTTCTTGCCATTTACAGTGTCTTCCAATTTTATTTTACCACCTGTTTCCATATTAGCCTATAACCTATTGTCCTGTCCCCCACATCCTCAATTTTTGTTAAAAATTTCCCTAGTGTCACTATCAAGTGAGGTAAAGCTTCAGATTAAGACAGTGTCTGCATAAGTTGTCTGCATCTGAACTGGATGTTGAAAACTCAACTGTAATAAATGAAGAACTAAGTACAGCTAGTGGAGATTAAGGGTAGAGTCTATTCACTTTACAGTAGACAAGGAAGATGAGTTTTGGTTGTGTAAATACATATACTCATTGATACTTTGAGGTTTCACCATATCCACCACATCTTCAGCTGTCACTTCAAGGAAGCTTGGGTCTCCCATAGGTTCTATGCTGTTTCAGCCACTTCCACATGAAATTCTTGGATGCTCTATGGCATCCAGGAAAGAACGAGGCATTTGAGTTCTACACCTACACTTAAGACTGATTATCTGAGTTTTAAAATAACTGCCACCCTCTATGTGACCTTGTACTAATTACATTTCTGATACACAAAGCAATGAGGTTTACTTCATTTAATTCACCCAGAAAGTTATCCAACTTATTAAACAAAAATGTCAAGTTGTCCTGCCATAGTCAATTTTTCATGAGTCCATGCTGTATTTTATTTCACTTTACTTTGAAATATATACATTTAACTATGACTAGTACTAAAACAAGTGCTAAAGCTTGCTCATTACTAAAGGCATCTTGAGGAGATTTTAGCTGCTCAGAGTCTCTAAACCTGCAGTACAACTCTTACTTGCTGTATTTAACTAGAATTCCTGCTGCCAGAAAGTGTTTTCTAGAGGGAAGGTGTGATCTGGGCTTCACTGGAATTAATTGGAGATAATAAAGTAGGATGGCCAAAAAAGGCCTAAAGGCCATCTGTCACAGCCTTGTCCTTAGGAGTTTATACAAAAGAGTGGCAGATCAAGGAAATATATTTTGTGTTACATGGCTTTCCTTTTTGTGTCTAAATCAGTCCCTGAAAGAACAATCCAGAGAACACTTTGCTTAAGAAGACAAAGACAAATAGTTTCCATATTCAAAGGAATATCTGACTAATACGCAGTATCTGATTTTTTTTTTTTTTTTTACAGTATGGTTATATTTCACATGCCTATTATTGTTTAGTGTCATTTGACTTCAATTTAAACCCATGTATTTCATTGCAAATGCTTTGAAGTCATCCAATATTTACACTGTTGCAAATTGTATTGGGCTTGCCTGGCAAGGTTTTGGTAGTGGGGGAGCTACAGGAGTGGCTTGTGTGAGGAGCTGCCAGAAGGTTCCCCTATGTCCCATAGAGCCAATGCCAGTCGGCTCCAAGACGGACTCACTGCTGGTCAAGGCCGAGCCAACCAGTGATGGTGGTAGCACCTCTGGGATAATATGTTTAAGAAGGGAGGAAAAAAAAAAAAAAACCAACCAAACAAAAAAACCAAAAAATGGGGCAATTGCAGCTGAAGAGAGGAGTGAGAATATGTGAGACAAACACCTCTGCAGACACCAAGGTCAGTGAAGAAGGAGGGGGAGGAGGTGCTCCTGGTGCTGGTGCAGAGATTCCCCTGCAGCCCACGCTGAAGACCACGGTGAGGCAGGCTGTCCCCCTGCACCCCATGGAGGTTAATGGTGGAGCAGATATCTACCTGCAGCCCATGGAAGATCCCATGCCGGAGCAGGTGGATGTGCACAAAAGAGGCTGTGACCCTGTGGGAAACCCACACTAGAACACGTTCCTGGCAGGACCTGCGGATCCATGGAGAGAGGAGCTTATGCTGGAGTAGGTTTTCTGGCAGGACTTGTGACCCTGTTAGGGACCCATGCTGTAGCAGTCTGTTCCTCTTTCCCTGTGGAAAGGACCCATGCTAGAGCAGTTCATGTAGAACCACAGCCTGTGGGAAAGACTCACATTGGAGAGGTTCATGGAGGACTGAAGAAGGAGCAGCAGAGACAACGGACTACAGTCCCCTTTCCCTGTCCCCCTGCACCATTTGAGGGGAGGAGGTAGAGAACTTGGGAGTGAAGTTGAGCCTGGGAAAAAGGGGGGGAGGAGGGGAAGTGTTTTAACATTTGGTTTTATTTCTTGCTATCCTACTTTGATTTTCATTGGTGATAAATTAATTTTCCCCAAGTTGAGTTTATTTTTGCCTTTGCCAGTAGGTGTTGAGTGATCTCCCTGTCCTTATCTCGACCCACGAGCCTTTCATTAGATTTTCTCTCCCTTGTTCAGCTGAAAAGGAAACTGACAGAGTGGCTTCGGTGGGCACCTGGCATCCAGCCAGGGTCGACCCACCACACAAATATACTGAAATGAGTACAATTCCTTTTCTGCGCTGTTTTCCTACAATAAAACAGCTTGTATTTCATTCTTATATCTCTCTCAAATCATATCCTTGAAGATTAGAACATCTTGCCTGCGACATCAAAGGTAATAAGCATCTCCTCCTGCATTTCCTCATTTCAAGTTTCTAGATAAGTTAATGACGGCATTTGTTCCAGTACTTCATGCGCTGTATGCCTAGATCACTGATAGCAATTAAAATTTAAATTTGTTCAATTAATTTGAGGTAGTATCTCATATAGGTTCTTAATAATCCGGCTTAACATTATAAGATAATAGAAACTTTTGTTGCTTTTTATGACAGCAATGGATTAAGTGTTTTCAGTCAAGGGTACTCAACTGTGAAACAGCTTATAGAAGAGAAAACATCAAGGCAAAGTATGTCTTATCTTCAAAACATGCTGCAAAGTCCATTTTTCATACCATTCTCATTTTCATTAAGGGCAATGGACTTCACTATGGTGTGTAATTGTAACAGAGGAATTTTTACACCAGTATGCGTATAACATTTTCTTGTTCGGTGCCTCATCTCTGACATGGGCTGTGCCAGGCATGGTATAGAAAACAGCAAATGCTTCATAGCATACACCAGCTGAATAATTAAATTACAGCAAACACTTCTTCGCTTCTGCAAATAAAATTAATCAGAAAAACATAACAATCTGTCAAAATGTAAACATTTATCCCTCTGGATATTATGTAGCATTTTAATGGAACATTTCCTTAGAGCACGGCTTCAATTTCTATCTGGTTTTCCATCCACTCATTCAAAGAAATGGTTGACAATGAAACTGAGTAGCTGCATTACAACCTGCTGAAGGGTTTCAGAGCCAGAAATGTCAGTATTCTTTACCTTTTTTACAGAAGACTTAGAAATTCTTGGATTTATTCCTAACCGGGGGGGAAGTTCTACAAAACTTAACTGCTTTATTACAAACAACTCTGTCCAAAAGTATGAGAGTTTATCTATTTCCACTTCTAATATAACAGGGTAAGCTCTGTGATTGTCTATATAAATGTTCAATTAGCCTTAATGATATTTTATGGTGATTAGATTCACAGGCTGAACAGTATTATTGTTAGTGATACTCATGGGGAAAAATAAGGAGAAAAGCAATTCTAACTTTGTATGCACGATGAAGGACTCTGAACTAGCTTGTATTACAGGGGAAAGAGATCTCAGAGTTATAATACATTATTCTATGAAAACAGAGTAATCATCTTAATGTTCAGAAGCAGTCAAACAAGCAAATTGAGTATTAGGATTTATTAGGAAAGGAATGGAGAACTAATCAGAAAACAATATTGTGGTACTGTAGAACACACAGTGTTCCTGGAACATGAATTTGTGTTTATTTCTGTTTCCTTGATTTTAAAATTAAAAACAAAAAAAAAATTTAAAAAAAAGCATAAAATAAAACTTTGGAAAAGATACTGACGAAGGCAACAGGATGACCAAAAGTAGAAGATTCTCCATAGAAGTAATGGCTAAAATCACTACTTTTTTTTCATCTTAGGAAAGAGTTAAATATTTTTTAATGATAAAGAGCTATCAAACCACAAATGTCCCAGAAAAGTTGAAGGAGGTTTTTTTTTTTACAGTGTCTTATAATTTAAGAAACAGGAGACAGCAGATGAAATTATCAGATGTCAATCTGAAAAAGACTTTTCCACATAAAGCACAGTCAAGTGATTGAACTCGCTGCAATAAGATATTGTGCATGAAAAATTTTATACGAGTTCAAAAGCAATTATGAAAATTAATGGAAGAAGAGCTACCAAGAATTATTAAACATGTGTAGCTCCGCAACTTATATCACTTTCTCAGATGGACCAATAAGTAGCCTAGAAAAGTATAACACAAAAATATTGCAAAACACTTACCTTGTTCTTATATTCTTTCTAAAATATTATTAGTCATTCTTGGTGATCGAATTAGTCTGATCAGCACATGATGACAACACCATGTTCTTGCAGGAGAAAATAATTTTTAAAATATTATATAATAATTATATTTAATGATATGTTTTTATTATAAATTATCATATAATAATTATTCTAATACTATTGATGATGATGATAAACTGGGAGGTTTTGTTGACTTTCTCAAGGGACAAGAGGCCCTGAAGAGGGATCTGGTATATTGGAGCACTTGGCAATTTTCAGTGGCATGAAATTTGACAGGACCAAATGCTGGCTTTTGCGGCTGGGACAGAGTAATGCCAGGCAGAAGTACAATTTGGGAGAGGAGTGCCTGGAGAGCAGCCCTGCAGAAAGGGATGTGGGAGTGCTGGTTGACAGCAGGCTCAATATGAGTGAGCAGTGGGCCCTGNGCAGGCTCAATATGAGTGAGCAGTGTGCCCTGACGGCCAAGAGGCCAAACCGCATCCTGGGTTGCATCAAACACAGTATCACCAGCTGGTCAAAAGAGGTGATTATCCCGCTTTATTCAGTGTTGGTGCATTCTCACCTTGAGTACTGTGAGCAGTTCTGGGCCCCACAATTTAAGAAGGATGTGAAGGTACTCGAATGCATCCAGAGGAGGGAAACAAACCTGGTAAAGGAGCTGGAAGGCATGTCCTATGAGGAGTGGCTCCATGGTGGGGGACTTTTGGCTTGTCTAGTTTGGAGAAAAGGAGGCTGAGGAGTGACCTCATTGCTCTCCACAACTTCCTGAGGATGGGAAGTGGAGAGGGAGGTGCTGATCTCTTCTCCCTGGGATCCAGTGGTAGGACACATGGGAGTGGTTCAAAGCTGCACCAGAGGAGGTTCAGACTGGACATTAGGAAGCATTTCTTTACTGAGAGGGTGGTCAAATACTGGAAGGTGCTTCCTAGAGGGGTGGTGAATCCAAGCCTGTCAGTATTTAAGAGGCATTTGGACAATCTCCTTAATAACATGCTTTAACTTTTGGTCAGCCTTGAATCAGTAAGGCAATTGAACTAGATGATCTTTGTAGGTTCTTTTCAACTGGAACTATTCTATTCTGTTCTACTCTATTCACCTTTGATCACACAGCTGTGGTCATACTTAAGCCATGCATTCTCCTACATACATCTGCATCAAATTACTATCAGAGTTAGCAAAAGAATGTTCATCTTAAACAGCATCCAGGAAATAATTCATTTTAAGTTTTTTCAAAGTCTTGTCTCCCTCAGAAAGGCAGGTACCAATGATGGCATACACAGGCTGCTAGAAAACAGAGATAGGTCTGAGTAATCCACTTATCTCCTCTACCTTCCCATTATCCCTGCGTTCAGCTGTTGGGTGACAAGAAGGTCCATACTCATATCTGGGTCCTGACTGTGGTATTGCCTTTCTTTTGCAGCACAAAGAGGTGAGGTTTTGCTTTGAAGCACAATACATGCCAAGGGACTGATAGAAAGCAGTCGTCAAAAAAGCCAGGTTAAATGGTGTCCAGAAACCCTTGTAAAATGTCAGTGGC
The DNA here is from genome assembly GCA_013397275.1 of Burhinus bistriatus. Classification (NCBI taxonomy): domain Eukaryota; kingdom Metazoa; phylum Chordata; class Aves; order Charadriiformes; family Burhinidae; genus Burhinus; species Burhinus bistriatus. Next base: position 101,900 of record VYXH01002962.1, read on the forward strand.
AGATGTGAAGATAAAATATCTGTATGTTCCCCCATCTCACTTTTCAGCCATCCAATATGTCCTTCTTTTGACACTTATCTTTGCAAATATGTCTGGCATGAGGAGGAGGCATTGCATGCCTTTAAACTCTTTGCTAGTCCTATTCCTAGAGGACTTACAGAGAGTATTGCTCTTTCTTTTCCTTCCTTCCTTCCTTCCTTCCTTCCTCCCTCCCTCCCTCCCTCCCTTTCCTTCTTCTTACATAAAATGTCATGGCAAGCTCACACAACAGCTTGGATTTCATTTTTCAGATTCCTCTTACTCTGCTGCCTATATTCAAAGACAACAGGTCTGGCTCGAGCAGGCAGGAAGACTGCTTTGTTCTCTCCATCAACTGTAAAGCATCCCAGGAAGAGTGGGAAGTGGGAGGAGCTCCCTGGGCTGCACTATTCAGATCTGCTCTGCTTCTTGGATTTTTCCCCCTCCCCATCTTTGAGACTCTGGGGTTCTGCAGACAGCTGCTCACTCAGGAAGGCAGCTATGCAGCCGCTGTTTCTAGTGCAGCCAGCAAAGGCAAACTCCTCTCTAGTTTTCCATGAGAGTGCCAACCAACACCTTCTACCCAGACATTATGTGAAGAATAACAAAGCTGGCATTAAAAAGTTAGAGTTGAGGAGAAAAGATGAAGATGGAATCCTGCAGAAACTCCATCTCTGGACGCTGTTGCCAAGATGCATCGTCTTTCTCCCTGTCCCATAACAAGAAAGAGCCTTTCCACGTGGACCACTGCTTTGACTGGAGAAACATGCCCTTTTAACCCTCATGGCAATGGCACAAGGACACCAGCAGAGAGAGTGGGACTGACTGTGGGTGGCGCTGGTACAGGCACAAAGCATCCAGGGAAACATCCACAAGTACTCGTGACCAAAACCAGCTTGGTCAAGCTGCTGGAAAACAGCTTGACACAAAAGGACTTGGGGGTCCTGACTGACATCAAGTTGACTAGGAACCAGCAAGGCGCCCTTGCCACAAAGGCAGCGAGTGGTACCCTGGGCTGCCCTAGGCAAAGCATTGCCCGCAGCTGGCAGGAGGTAACCTTTCCCCTCTGCTCAGCACTGTGCCGAGCTCTGGGGTTCTCAGTAAGAAATTGCTGTGGACATACTGGGGAAAGCTTCCAGCGCCCCTCCCCCGTGCCACACACACCCAGTGTGACCACTGAAGTCAGGATGGGATGCTGGGTTGACCCGGCGCTGGCCCAGCGACGGCCCCAGTGCCTTCAAGGACAGTGCTGTGTCAGGACAAATCGGCACTGGGGAGAGTCAGGCTCTTGCTGAGCAGCATGGCCAGGCACTGGGACCTCTCTTCACAGCCTCACTTGGGCTGGATGGGCCTGGAGGATTTTTTTGTTATTATAGTTTTTGGGTTTTAAATATAGCTGAAAGATGAATGTCAGTGCATAGCAGAAAAAACATAGGCCAGAATATATCAAGCCCACTAAACCACAGCCATCCTGCACAGTTACTCTTTCATTATTTTAGCATGTTTCCAATGTTTATTACTAGCCATTATTATAATACTATAATATAAGAAAATGTAAGAAAGTAAACTGATGTAGTCACCAAACCAAATGAGCTATTAAATAGGTAATAATAATCTTGAAAGACACTCCTAATATTTAAGTAGCATAAAATATACAAAATGAACTACAGTATTATCATGGTCTTACTCAATAATGACATCATATTTTTATTTATGTCCCCAAGAAATGACAGACCTCTTAGTCTAACGTCAGTACCGGGAAAAGTTGTGGAGAAGATCATCCTGGGTGCTGTTGAAAGGCATTTAACGGACAATGCAATCATCAGGCACAGTCAACACAGGTTCATGAAGGGAAAGTCCTGTTGAACTAATTTGATATCCTTCTACAATAGAGTCACCTGCCTAGTGGACAACAGGAAGGTGGTGGATGTAGTTGTTCTGGATTTTAGTAGGGATTTTGATACTGTCTCTCGTAGCATCTTTCTGGTCAAGTTGTCCAGCTGTGAGATAAGCAGGTTCACAGTGCACTAGGTGAAGAGCTGGCTGAGCAGCAAGACTTAAAGGGTTGTAGTGAATGGGGCAACCAGTGACCAGTGGTGTTCCTCAGGGCTCGCTGTTCTGTTCAACATTTTAATCAATTAGTTTGTAGAAAAGGAGACTGAGGGATGACCTCATTCCTCTCCACAGCTTCCTGAGGAGGGAAAATGGAGAGGGAAGGGTTGATCTCTTCTCTCTGGTATCAGGTGACAAGATGGTTAGAATGGTTCAAACTTGTGTCAGGGGAGGTTCAGACTAGATATTAGGAAACATTTCATTATAAGACAGTAATGGTCTGCTTTAACACTTGTGAAGCTTGAACACGATGAGATACAAAAAATCCAGATGGCCTAACAGAGTATGTCAGAGTTTTTAAGATCCCAGTGGATATTTTACAGAATATGGTTGAAGACAGCAGCAGAATATACCTTGAAAATGGTGAATGTTGGGAAGAAGTGAAAGGAAAAAGAAGTAATGAGGAGCTAAAAATAGACATTTTAAGTGATTTGGCATGTGCCATGCATTCATCTTTAGCAAAAGCAAACATCTTTAATAGTGCTGATAAACTCCTAGATCCGAGGTGGCCGCATGAGCCAAATGGTTGATTGAAAAGTAAAATTAAGAATGGAGGGAATTAAGATCCAAAAACATATGATTAAAGGAAAGATAAGGTAACATTAAGATTTCTATGTCTGAGAAGGTGGTTGAAGAAAGGTAATCCATGGATGGTGGGAAATAGATTTTGAAAAGCTCTAGGAACTACAGCTAAATTTGTGGATAAAATCTCTTTTTCTTCTGAAGTTTCTCAGTCGTAAGTTTAAAAAGGTAAAATCACTGACATGCTACAGAAAAATTACATTGCTTTTAAATTTCAATGACATTATGCACATTCCTAGAATGAAGTATATGGATGAATGTGACTAGCTTTGGAGGCTTATATTGAAAGTCTGGGGACTTATTTATTGATTTATATAAAATAATAATGAAGTATCTTACAAAAATTATATAGCAGACAATTACAGCTTTTAAAGAGACTGTTTTCCCTCCCCTCAGAGGTTCTTTCTAGCTCGTCACAATTGTCAAGATATTCAAGCCAATAGACACTGCCATATTTTTTTTTAAATATTCACACGTGTTAAATTTTGTCTAATTTTGACTTAAGAACAGAGGGGTCAAGTAACAGCAACTGTACCTGAGGTCAACTCAAGTCAAAATTATCTGCTTCTGAAGGAGTGAAAAAACAAGAAGAAAAAAATCCAGCCATGAGTAAGACAGGTGACAGATGATCTGTCTAGACAGGTTACTCACGGAGATGTATGTTCGGTGTTGGAGGTTGGAGAGAAGGAGCAGAAAATGTGACAGATCCCCAGCCAAAGTGTTCACAAGCAGTACCCAGGCACTGCAAGGAAACTCATGTGCCAACCTTCTGCCTTCTGCTACTGACTGATGATACTAGTCTCTTTGAGCTGACCAGCTGCAGAAATGAAAGCCCGGTCCCAAAACAAGTCTATGCAATTTAATTCCACAAGACAAATCTGAGGATGACCTTGCCTACTCCATGCCAGAGTCTGTCCCTTCAGCCTTGAGACTCACTGTGTGTTGCAGACAACATTTGCTTTCAGAGCTAACTCACTCCATGAGACAAACAGACTGAGGGTAAAACTGAACCAAAACTTTAGCTCCCAGTTATAGTGATCCAGACCACTGAAAGACTGTTCAATCACTCTAAATTTGTAAAGTCAAACACAGAATGTGATTTTTCTAGGGTTAAACCAGTCAAAAATATCAGATCAGACATTAGGGTTAAAAATTAGAAAAGAAACTGGAAATACTAATAATCTGAAGTTTATCACAAGTAGGTATTTACGGTATCTGCAGCAGTCTGTCTGTGACTGATGCAATTTAATTGAGGAGAATTCTCCAAAAAAAAGTTAGCTTATACCCAGGGAGTTTTGCCTTTGACGTTTTACAGACTCTCATGTATGTAATATAAAACCTAGAAAAAGTGGTTTTGTATTACAGTTATACTAACTATTAAGCCTGTTATTGAATGTAATTGACATGTTTTCATGTGTTTTCAAGTGACTGCTTAAATATATAAGCTTCAGTTTTCACTTATTTCCTCAAACAAACTATTTTTAGTTATTTCATGCTACATAAAAAATATGTGGAGACCAGAAAGTCCAAATACTACAAGGCAAATACTAATGTAATTTTTAACAGTTGTAGTAAAGATGTTTGTAAACCACTTGGGAAAGAAAAAGTTACGGCAAATTGCTTTTCATAAATACCTATGATGCTGTTACAATAAACCCTGTTTTCAGTATCTTGTATCATTTCCATGATAGTGAAAGTCAGCTAGGGTGAGCGAATTAAGTGACACCAGAGGGAATTTGTATCAGAGCCAAGGATAGATCTCATGAATTTACTGCTCTGTACTAAAGCTGTTAGGGTATATCTTTAAATTATGCTCTATGGTATCTCTTTAGGTGCTGAGCATTTTTCAAGTGAAATTTGAAAATAATTCTATTTTATAATTTTATGTTAATTTTACTCTTTTGTATTCTAAGGGTATGTCACATTCGTAATCAGAAAAGTGATTAGTAACCAAGCTATCTCAAGTCCTGACAGTAGCAAAGCTATCCTCATTCAAGCCAGTGTGCATGTATGAGGTCCTGAAGTATACATGTTTTTTCAATACTTCAGCTGGTGAGATAAAGGCAACTTCAGTATGCCTCCAGGTGCCACACCTACCTCCGGTGAGTGTGGTACCTATCTACCCTTAGAGTAATTTATAAGGAGATTAATGAGGACAGTCAGTTATATTTCATTAGGGAACAGTTTATTTAAAAGAGAAAAAGTATTAGAATAACTGGGAAATCAGGCACTATCCATCCCCTGAGTGTCCTGGAACAGTGAGCCTTAAGGGTATGTCTCACCACTCATCCCTTGAGTGTCTTGGAGCAGTGAGCCTTAAGGATATGTCTGTACTAGTGAATGAAATGTCCCTCACCGAGACCAGGGTGTGTCTTGTTTCCATTTGGCAAACTGTCTTCCCTTCCAAAATAGGTAGCTCCGGTTATCCCTGTCATCCCTGAACCAGGCTCAGGCAATGTCTGGGAGAATATTTGTTTCACAAGCCAAACCTGCCTCAAGGACCTCATGGAGAGTTGTACTTGAGACAGTGCTTGAACTCACTGGCACTGTTCATTTAAATGGAACAGACCTATCATACAAGTCCTGGATGGCCAACTCAACACCAGTTCCTCTGCTGGTATTCTCCAGACACTAGATGACCAAGGCTTTTGGGTGCCCAGATCCACGTCAGTACAGTCAGGGGAAAGCAAGGCACTCAGAAGCCAAGGGTAGTGAACAGATCAGATTTGCAACCAGGACAGTGAGGAGATAGGTGGAGACGCTTGCAAGCAGCATGGCAGAGTTTGGGCAATGTCAGTTAAAAAAGACCTGCACTGAGGCATGTTACAAATCTGGTAAATCATTGTTCTTCAGTGGAAAAGTGTTTAGAAGGGGAATTTCTGACTAGCTTTGTCACTGTACATATATTGAACCAAATCTCACTGCTTTCCCTCATCAGCCCTCTTCCCTTCTGCTTTTCTGCATCTCTACAGCAGCAAAGAGAAACAGAGCTGCCACTGCCCCCTTGAAAAGACCACCTTCTCATTCCACTACCTAGTCCATACCACCTTTCTTAATAAAAACAGAGAAAGGAGAAAGCCAAATTTGGTCCATGACCTGTGAAGACTCCTGGACATGCAGCATCCCCCACTGCACCAGAATGAGGTTAGGGAAGCAAAATGGCTTTGAAATGCCTTCTGAGGTGGGGAGAATCGAGCCCTCCTGCCCATGGCATAAGCTGCTCCTAACAAAACTCAGGGAGGAGCAAGGATACTGATTTTCTGTCCTCAAGTTCTGTTGAAAAAATGTTTCAAGAACTTCCAATTGGTAAATGCCAGGAACTCATTCTTTCATCATCATTATTAAACATTAGTATGTGTTTTTGCTCACACTGATCTTACGTGATCTTTGCTTAAGTAGGTCAAGGTTGCTCTATAGTAGATGTGATAAACAAATGCGTATGTGTTACTTGCTCTTACGGTATAAATCTACAAATTATCTTATGTTCTCTTTTGGAAAAGGTATTTTCTGTTTGTTTGTTTTATATGTATTTGTTCTGTTCTCATTATAAATATGAGGACAGTGATGATATATATATACACAATAATACATATATATATATATATCTCACCACTGTCCTTATTTCTCTCTTCACCTGCAAGTGAATGATGAGAGAATTTGGAGAAAATGTTCCCTCCTCCTTATCTTTCCTGTCAATTAGTGGGTCTGGCTGATTCTTTTATTTAGTACATCAAATGTTTTGGTGTAACCTTTCTTTCATTTACTAGTTCATAGCGTCGTTACAAAGCCTTGAACACTGTTTGTCTGTGCTATGGTTTATATCTCCTTGCAGTGATGTATAACTGGCACTGTACTGTGTGCTTTTCTGTGTTTATATATCAACAGAGTATTAATTGTAAGATAATTCTCTGTCTCTCTCTAAAAAAGTAACATTTGCTGTATCTTGACTTAAATCTTCTTATTTATATTCCATATTATCTGGGAGAAAATATTTTGGTATCTTGAACGTTAAATCCAGACATATTTGAAATTTAATGAAAAATATGAAGTAGGTAATACAAACAAATTTTTGTTTTTGTTGTATTTAGGGATCAACAGATTTCACCTGCTGGAAACATTTACAAAAAATCTTTAACAGGGTAAAAGCGCCCTAAATACAAAAATTGCATTAACATTTGAAAAATCGTAGCATCATAGAATCATTTTGGGTTGGAAGAGACCTTTTAGATCATTGAGCCCAACCATTAACCTAGCACTGCCAAGTCCACCGCTAAACCACGTCCCTCAGCACCACATCTACACATCTTTTAAATGCCTCCAGGGGTGGTGACTCAACCACTTCCCCGGGAAGTATGTTCCAATGCTTGACAACCCTTTCAGTGAAGAAATTTTTCCTAATATCCAATCTAAACCTCCCCTTGGCACAACTTGAGGCCATTTCCTTTGTCCTATCACCTGTTACTTGGGAGAAGAGACCAACCCACACCTCGCTACAAGAAAAGTAACTTCGAACTCATACTGCTGCATGCAAGCGAAGAAACACACTACAAAGGAAGATAAAGTGACATAGTCGGTAATAGGTTATTTCTAAGGGACAAGTTGTCTGAAACGATTCATAATGGAATATTGATTTTCTCAAAATTTGGCCACTAATTTTCCTCCACCAATTTAGTGCAATTACTTTTATTTCTAGGCTTTGGGAATGTAAGTATTTCTTCGCATATTACCTGTATCTACCCATTGGTATATGTATAGCACATGATTAAGTACAGAAAAGTGAATAACTGTTACTAATATGCATAGCCATAACATAACATAAACAATAATAATGGTTTTATTTTTAAATCACTAAGGGAAGTTACTGCTTAACATAATTGAAACAGCCTGTCATAAGTAAACTTAAAACAGAAACTTAAATAATATAGTAAAATAAAAGTTAACCAGCTCCTAAAGGCAATCAGCTGTAAAAGTCCTAGTAATCGAGTAATTTTAAAATTATAAAAATAACACACAAATCAAAATAAAGTAAAATATTAAATGTTGAAATATCTTAACTTAAATGTAATGGATATAATGGAAAATAAAATGTACATTAAAATCCAAATTTATTTCCAAAACATGCATTTCAACAAAAAGGAAAACTTTATTTTGGAAAAATGTATTAAGATAAACATTCCTGACATCAGTATTTTGCTCTGGGAGAAGAGAAAAAGGCCTAGCTTTTGAAGACAGATGAATATCTTCTATCAAAGAAAGGAGAAAATCCCTCCATCTACAGAGCTCTGGGATGCGCTCTGGCTTTCTCTTTCCATTAGTTCAAAACAAACCTGCCAGACTCAACAAGGCATTGCTCAAGCATGCACAAGGGATATTCCTGTTTCTCCTGGTGGAACGTTTTTTTCCACTGTGCCGTATTAAGATTGCTAAATGCTTGGACTACCGGGATCTCATTAAATTCCTAGAAATTCAGACCATGCAGCTACAGATTTATGCTTTAACATTTATTTTCTTTCCTTTTTTTTTTAACTGCTGTATGTAGTTTATGTTTCCTCTGAACTAGAATGCATATAGCAAGTTGGTTTGAAAAAAAAAAACTTAATTAAACATTAAATAACTGTCTTTTTGTCTGTTTTGTTTGTTTATTTGTTTAAAGTAGTGATAATAATGATGATAACCTTTTAAAATTAACAATTTCAGTCATACTATATTTATCCAACTTTAAGTGCTAAACCTTTTTTTTCCTGTCTGGACCAAAGACGTTACAGGAAAATAGACTCCTGTAAAAAAACATGCCTGTGCAGCAGCGGAAGAACAGCATTTTATGTTGTATTTTATCTCATATTTTACATTTCTTTACATTATTCTTTTGCTTAAAATAATGACATTTCTGCTAGATATCACAACGCAGAGGTGATATACCCTGCATACAATGAGATATGAAAACAGATTAAATAAGAGATTTAGTAATACGAGTACATTCTTTGGAATATTTTTGCCACAAGATAGCAGATTAAATTGTTCCAATTACAATACAAGCTAGACTGAAAGTAAAGAGTGTAGATGAATAATAGTCCTCCGTGTCATCTTACAAGCTTTTTGGGAACGAATGAAAGTAATTTGGCAAGCAAAATAGCTTTGGCAATTCACAGGAAAATGAGAAGAAAATAAGATTTTATGTTCTGCTTTAGAAACAGCGACTAAGAAGTATATGAATATTAAGCAATATTCTTATAAATTCTAAAATTGTTGCACGATTTTTTGCTAACTCGGATGAAGGAAATTACCCACAGTAGAAGTTATCTAGCTTTAAACATTAGCACAAAGCTTCACCAAGGGCAAAATAAAATGACTTTAAACTGAAAATATCAAGACAGAGTCAGGTTCACTGTGACTTGATCAAGTTTATACGTAGGAGACCCCAGCTGCAAACAAGCATAGGTAGAACATGTTTTGCAGATAATCAAGTTGATCAGTGAAGAGACAATATAGTTTAAGTTGTAGAATTAAATATATATATATATATATGGAGCACAGATCAGAGATATTTTTTCATTAGTGGTGAATAACAGAATGATTCAAGTCAAGGAATACAGGTAAGACCTTATTTTCCTTCAACTACTGCAACAAGCAGAAACCCACTGGTCACAATCTTGATGATTTATGACTGTTTAATTGGCAGGCCAGAATTCCCACACCCCAGATAACAGGAAAATGGGGTGAAAAGTCTAATGGAGAGCTGATCTTGGAAGGAACTTTGCAAGCAAGAAGCACGAAAGTGCCATTACCTAATCACCATTGCAATACTACAGTCCATAGACTGGGTCTGTAGAGGTGGGCCAGTGACAGCAGTAAGGAGGACAATTCAAATGGACTTCCTAAGGAGACAAACCACAGGCTAGCCCTGATTAGGAGACCTATACATTGTTTGTCACATCCAACAGAGGATTTTATTGCTGAAGAGAGAAGCTACTACTAGATCTCTTCTACTGGACTGGTGTCCAGGAGCCAGGCTAGGCTAGGTGCTACAGTTTGCTCCAGAAATTATACAGCTTTAAGTGTACATTTTGGTATCTGGCATTCAGGAAATCCCACTAGTTGTGTCCTGGGGATAGAAAATCTGTTCCAGCCACTTCAAAAACTGCTACATGTTTATCAAGGGCTGTGAATCTGATCTAGGCTATATCTGTGCTCACAGCCTACAAGCACACGCTGCTTTCAAGAGACCCAAGTGCTTACCATCTCTGTCACATCCTGAAATTCTTTCAGCAGTCAGGAATAAATCTGTCTGGAAACCATCCAATCACAGTGAAAGAAATGGGTATACAAGTGCCAGGAGTGAAGCAGGACTTTCTCCAACAAACTCATGAGGTCTAGAAGCAGCACAACTAAACAAAGAAATTAATCTTCCCTGTCTTGCCATCTTCCCCATTCCAGTAAGGCAACACACACATATAAGAATTGTCTTTAATTTTAAAGCTACTGGTTCAGCTCAGTTGCTCTGCTATCAATATCTGAAAGTTTAATCATTTAATTTGCTGTAAGAACTGTGATAAGATAAACAGCTATGAAGGGAAAGACACATTCCGTGTACTGTGCATTTAAATAGAGAAGGAGTCTCGGTTTACTATTTACAGTTCTCGTACACCACAATTTCATTTCCTGGGTCTTCTCCTTCTAAGTTTCTTCCTCACGGGTTTCAAGCTGATCTTAACTAACTGTACAACTTCACAGCCATTACCAAACCTATGTGCCCAGTTTTCACCAGCTGATGCTCTGGTTCTTGAATTTACTCTTTCCTTCTCATTTTATGTCTCAATCTGCAATAGATTATTGAAAGCATATATGGCACACTTTTTTGTTGCTATGTTCTCTCATAAGCAAAGTATTAAAGGATGTTGTATCGTCCCTGTGCATCTTACACATCAAGTTCATTTCATGATGAAATATCAGGAGCGCAAAATACACCCATTGAATATCTTCATATGAGATAACAGCCAGCCATGTTTGTTTCCTTTTAAATCTACACCAACACTAATCTGAGAGCAATAGCACGTTGCTCCCTAAGCACTAATCAAGATTACTTTGGGGTATATGAAGCAAATAATGGCTGCTGAGCTTTTACAAATGCCAAGGACTTCTCTCATAATCTCTGATTTTATTGAGTGGTGAGTGACTTGACATTAATTGGCACTGCGGGAATCAGAGGTAATAATTAATACTCTGGATTTGTATTTTGATTTGTGGTTTGCTGTGAAATCTTGAAAAGAAGAAACCTTGGCAGAAAATAATCTATCTATATATAGAAACTTACATTTATCAGTCATTAAACTGTGCAGTGTGTGAGCTATGCAATTTCATCCGAAAAGAGAGTTTGTTACATCTGAAGAGAAAGGTTTCTTATTCATTCCAAAGCCGTATAGTTTGCTTACAAAAATATTTACTATGGTGCCCAAAACTACATGGTTATGTTCTTATAGAAGTATTTTATTATTTATCTGTACTCTACTGATCTACTGGCAATATATGCATCTTTCTCAAATGGGTCTAACAGCTTTGGCTGCAAAATGCATTGAGAAATCCATCAAAACGGTACTAGAACTCCAAAGCAAATGGAGATGATGTTGTGATTAGTGCACCTCAGGTCAGTCAGTTAAAAATAATGTATGTGATTAATTTTTAAATGCTACTCTCTTGGGTCCTATGTTTTTGTAAGTAATGATGTAAAGAAATGCCCTAAAAACATATCACCAAGTATCTATACCAAGTCCTTCCTTTTAGTGCCAGACCACTGTGTAGAAAGGTGGACAACAACTGTATTAAAGGCTACCTGAGGACATGTTGGTGGGAAATGGTATCTGTGACAGATATTCCTCCCAGCCTTCTGGTACAGTTATTCTGCAAAACACCAGCATGTCAAAACACGTGTAACTGGAACAGGACATGGGGGAAGCCAGGAAATAAAGATCTTACATTCTTCATCAAACACAACTAGGCTAAAATTTGGGTAAAACTCAAGTAAATCAGTACTGCCTAAAATATTCTCTGTATTCTGTGATGTCTATCAGAGAGCACCCAGAATGTTTTCCCTGGTTGGCTGCAAGGATCAGCCTACTGGGAGCTAATGATGCTCTTTTTCCTAAAACAGGGGACCTGGAAGGGACTCCTCATAAATACTCACAAGCTCACAATGCTTCATATATGAATTCATGGAAGTCACTAGCCTCTGCAGCCTTTTTCTGTCTTTTCCCTTATGCCACTCTGTATCTTCTGCACAGCAAGAGATTGAATATAGTCTGATAGCTGCATTTCAGAATCTTTGTATGTACCCAGCAGAATTTAATTTCAATTTTCTTAGAAATTATAAGAGGCAAGAAATAGAAATGGGTAGGTTGATAGAAATAGATAGAATTTTCTCTAATAGTACAAAGTCATGTCATGTTCTTACATTTATTGAAGGTAATCATTCTCCGACAGCTTGACTACAAACTGCATGACTAGAATTTCATGATCTAATAGCACTGAAATGGGCATGGTGCCTTTTCCATATGCAAGTACATACAAACCTTTACCATTTGCTTCTATAGAATGTAATAGCTAGTGATGAAGAGCTTCTGTAACTGGAAACAGATACAGCAACTGATTCCTGGAAGTTCTCACTTCAGAAGGGGACAGAGAAAAATAACTCGAGGAACAGGCTGAGTTTATACCTTCCACTGACGAGGACACTGGCTGGGAGGAGAAACCTGACTTCCAAGAATTCCTTGAAAGCGTACTTGTAAATTTTAAAGTTAACTTTCAGTGGCCAAATACTGAAGCAGTCCTGGGAGCAGGGCCTGGAAAGGTAGCACAGCTATATGAGGAGGACCAAAGATACACAGGGTACCTAACAGCAGGATTGCACTATTAAAAAACAAAATGTATTGGTCATTAAAATCTTCAAGGATCATTAAATACATCTTGTCTCTCCTTAGACTAGCACTCGCCCTAAACACCCAAAGCTACCAGTTAGATTGCATCTTCCAGTTAGGTATGGAGACTTAGACAGAAGAGCCCCCAGTTCCTCAGTGCAGGTCAGGCACAGATGGAACAGAGGTTGGGAAATACTCAGACTGGAGTACTTCTCTGTGTTTGCTTAAGATCACAGTGCTCCTAGAGATTGTTAATGTCAAACCAGCAGCAGCAAAGGAAGGATTTTCATTTTATTTATTTATTTATGTTAGATTACAAGCCTTGCTAGCTCAGTTTTGTCTAAATTACCCTTTGGATGCTTGATTCTTATCGACTCTAACCTTAATTGCTTTACTAGATCATGGGATAGCTTTCAGATAAATTAAATGGATTTATACTGTTTGAAATAATGATAAATTGGCAGACTTTGAAAATTTCAGAAGCCAATTTTCATCTACTGTAATTGACTGGTGAAGTTTGATTTCTGTAAGCTTTTTAGTAAATTTTCTGAAATTGGTCTAGTGGTGGAAAAAAAAGATATTGAGTTCAGTTTGGATAATAATCAAAAAGCTTGGGTCCTTTTTAACAGAATTAAAATAGACATAGAGACATAGTAATCTCCATCTCTGAGTATCTTAAAGAAATACATATTTCATATTGAGAGAGCCTTTTTCATTCATGAATATACTCCACCACACAAAAAGTTCCTGGCAATGCAAATACTAGCTAGTGAGAGATAGGCAAGGGAGGGGGATAAAAAAAATGAAGTTTCCCAACTATTTTTGAGCCAAACTTTGTGTTTGAGTTTGAAGAAATAGCTATATATGAAGATATGGATTTTTTGTCAGTTGTGTGCTGTGTCCTTACTGAAGACTCTCCTAGTCATTTGAAAATTGTTTCTAGCACAAAAATGTATTATACTGCTGCATTTCTGTTGCTTGAACTTCATTAAAGGGCATTATAGAATCATAGGAAAGTCTGGAGACCATTTTTGTCCTCTCTGAAAGCAGAGACTTAGATTACGCTGTTCAGGGCCCTGTTGCTACTCTTAAAATAGGTGCAACTACTAACTAAGTGACTTGTGAGTTATATTAAAGGGCAAGGAAAGCATTGCATTGCTATTAAAAGCACCAAACACTTCTACACAGCTTGTCCTCTGCAATTGTTTTCAATCACAGTTGACCATAAGCTGAATTTAAAGTTACGATTTTCTGAAAAAGATTACTCCAATGAGGTATACTTGTGTATATAATGTAGGTATGTGTGTATGTAGGTATTTATGCAAATTTTCTGTATTATCCCTGAGGGCAAATCCTGGCATTGTTTCATGTGCATACAAAGTGGAACACCTTTTTTTTCTAAGCACATTTATAGGCATAGTTTTTTCTTTCAAACTGCAAATAAAATTCAAAAATAAAATAATCTGAAAAAAACATTGGAAGAATATGAAGAAAAGTAATATTATTTTATAGGTCAGAGTTTATAATGAGTATTTTACAAGAAAGCTACAGGAAAAGTATGAAAATATAGCTAAGATTGTAAACAGAAATATTCTCCTGTTGATCGATGAGTAGAAAGTTAATGCATGTTGTATCACAGCAAAATTCAACCTGCTTGTTGCTGGAGGGCAGAAAAGCAATGGAAAAATCTGTATTTTACTGCAGCTATTATCAGAGGAGTAGCATGTTCCTTTAAAGTTACAAACTTTAAAGACTAATCAACATTACAGTAAGCCTTCTTGTTTTCATCTCAGTAGGTTAACAATGTCTTTTAAAACCAGTATCAGTTATAACAGACTACAATATATTAAGAAGTTCATCTTTTCAAAGACCTGAGTATCTCCGCTGAAATGACGTGACATCAAAACCTTGAAACACTGCATGGTCTCATCCTAAAATGTCTATCAACTATATTAGTGAAAACATTGAAATAGGACCACACCATATATCAAGTGGAAATTTTTTCTTCTGAATTCGGTTGGAAAATGGTCATGACAACATACGAGTAAAAACTGTATCTTTGTCACATCCAAAATTAACATTAGGTTAAGAAACTGTTGTTTCTGTATGTATATAGAAAAAAATATACAAAAGGAAAGCAGAAATCTATTTAACTCTCAAAGACTCTTTAATATCAGTTCCACCTGTATGCAAAAGACTCGTTTCTTTTCTGATAGTTTTTTCAACTCTGACTTACTAGGAATAGTGGTGTAGTTCCCCAAAATAACCCCAGAATTTTACTGTGAACTTTTCAGTCCAAAAAGTACTGTGTAATACTAGAAAATTAAATTTTAGAAAAGTGTCTAATTCAGATCAGAAAACGTCTTCCATCATCTCTAGGCAACAGTTAAAATGATGTGGTTAATGAAGAACTACAGTGAAGTGTGGAAGCATTTCTTATAAAATTTCACGGATGGGGGCAGGGGGAAGTTTCACTTTAAAAATAAAAAAGGAATTTAAAAAAAAAAAAAAAAAAGAACGCTTTTAAATTTAGACAATGAAGACAGACGCTACCAAGGACTGCAGCGCACTTTTCAAAATTTGGCCCTGTCTTATTCCTAAACTTTTTCCAGCAAATTGATCTCCGAGTCAGGAATGAATTTTAATAACTCCTACTTTTAATTGTGGGAGTCAAATCTCTCTTTGAGCAACTGGAATTTTGAACAACCAGTAGGAATTTGATAATTTTCTTCAATACCAGGCTATTGGTATGTCATGAGAGACAAGTTTTCCCTGTTCTTCCATTTGCAAAACCCATATCTAATCATACAAACAAAACAAATTTCTAAACAAATATGATCTTTTGGGAGATGACCAGGTATGAATACAAATAAAAATGAGTTTGTGATGTGATCCACAGACATAAACACTATTACACTAGGAGAACGAATGTCACAGAACAGGTATCAAACAAACGAGAGTTTATGGCAACCCAAGAAGCACTGAAAGTTGCTTGCTGAGCAAGACTGAAGAAAAGGGCACAGTGCCCACATGGTGAGGGGTTTTTTTTTGGTGTCCTTTACTTTTATTCTGTCTACTCAGCAAAACTCCTCAGTTAGAAGGTCACTGTTCTAATCTGTGTCCTAACAAAACTTAGCATTTCAGTTTAGGAGCTCTTTTGCTGCACAGGGTGCACTCTCAGAGGAAAAGAGATAATCAGATCCACCTCAATGCTCTGGCCACAGTGAAGAGTCCTGTCACTTATGTCTATACAAAGCTGTGATACAAGGGTCACATTCAGGTTCTCTTTCATAGATGTATGCCCTAGAGAGTTGTTTCGGCTTTCTATACAGTTCAACCTTTCCCATCAGTCTTAAAACTAAAATTCCTTAGGCCATTTCTCTACCCTCTTAGCAATAAACTTACCTTAAACACGCTGAAATACTGCTTTAAGACAGTTTTGGTTTTGTTACTTAAAAAACATCTTTTCAGAAGCATGGCTGCCTTCTTTGTAGTCTCTGGGCCACTCTTGTTTTAGCAGTAGGATCTCTGTAAAATGAAACTCTGCTTGGGTTTTCCCAACTTTTCACAGTGCAAATGCTCTTCACCACTCACCAACCTGAATTCCTTTAAATACTCTCATACTCACTCTCATATCACCCTTAAAGACAGGGAAGAGATTTAGTCTAAGAGCTAGGATTGCTGCCATGCTATAAACCATCCCTGTTGGCAATGTCTACACAGAACCGTGCCAAAAACTTTGCTGTTTCACTTCAGCTTTTGTCTCTCTCTAACTCACTCCACCTGACTCATCTACCTGTTCATCCTTGTCAAAGGCCAGATTGTGAGTACTTCTGGGTAGAATGTACACTTTTTATTGAGTGTCTGTTTTCCAGCTACCACAATGAGGCTTTTTACCTTGATTTGGTCCTCTGCTGCAGTGTAATGGTGAGGTGTGATGACAGAAAAATTCTGTAGCTGGTCTCTTGTTCAAAAGAAGCCAATGTAATGTCTTCAGGGCTCTATGACAATTTGAAAAACAATGCCCATCATAGCCAGCAATTACAGCCTGCAGACATCCAACTGCAACAGATGGAATCCAACAATGCGTTATCTACTACCCCTCTTGAAGCACCAGCTTAGCATAAAAAAACCCAAAGCATTGCTTTGGTAGTCTTTGTTAGTTGTTCCTTCACATGTGATGAGTTAAAACAGGTTGGAAAGAATAATCTTTAATTAACAGCTATGCCAATTTCAGACATTCTATATAAGAAATAAAAGTAAGAGTTCAGAACTATTAGGAGTTTGGCACAAAGCTTAGCCAGACTTCTGCATTTTTTGCTGCTGTAAATCCATTTTCCATCCAGAATCTATTTCAGTCTTTCTTACTGCATTTGCTCTCAGTAATTGTAACTCATTTAGCAGATACTATGGAAGCTTTTCCTACAAATTTATTGCAAATAGAAAATAAATTAGCCACTGTAAAATCATGAGTATACTACTGGCTAGGCTAAGCAGTAATGTGTTTCAAGCTGAGCAAGCAGATGGCACTATTTTCATTCTTACTCATTTATTTTAAAGTATTTTGTTTCTTAGAAAAAAAACATTCTCTGAGATACTGAGGATAATAATATAGCAGTCAAATATTTTAGGAAGGAGTTTATAATTTTACAGCAGCATTTTAATACATATACAAAAAAATTTGCTGTTTTAAAACCAATAGAAATCCCTCAATGTTTGCAAAATATCCCTATGTAAAAGACAAAGCTGTGGACTTGACTTAAATTTTTCTGCCAAAGGGTGAAATAAAATTCTGAATGCCACTCTCATACTGAATGTGATGTGTTTTCACTTAAACAAAATTTGATGTGAAAATGAGAGCCACTGTTCTAAGAAAGTAATATTCTATAGCATAAAAAATTTTCATTTATTCAGTCTCTCATTCCCTAAGTGGTGTTGACTGATTATTAAATATAGTTGTAGAAAGCTGGTTACCAATTGAGCATTGAGTATCGCGACTAATAAAATGTATTTCTTAAATTGACACAAAATCCTCCCAGATAGAAACATCATAAGAAAAGACACAGGAAAATAAACCTCAGCAAGCCCACGTCAAATTAGACTCAACACAGACAATTAAGGACAGTCACCCAGTCGTGCTGTTGAGCAGCAGAGAAATTCTGAAACCCACTGTAGTCCTCTAGTAACTTTAGTCACGTTTCTCCGAGATTAATGGTTTTAGTGACAGGCCTTTGGATACGTAGAACCTTTCAAATCTTCACGTCTCGTATGTGCCATGCATCCCACAAACAGATTTCATTCATCTGCCTGTCTTACATTTCCAGTCCTCAGGAAAGCACACAGGAAACTTCTTATGTGTCCACTTGAGTTACTGTTTTTCAGTTTCCTCTCAACAAAACCATGGAGGGATCCCTGTTAAAGATGATTTGAACAAGCTCCTAGGAAGTAATTATGTCTCTCAGAATAATTACTGGGAGAGGGGGTTGGGGTGGAAAGGACCTTTTTGTATTGTTAATAGCACAAGGGATGGTTAAAATAAGTTGGTAAGTTTATGTCCCTTAACTCTGTATTCATAAGCTCTCCTGGAGGTTGTTATCACCTAAATGTCTGGTCACGCTTGGCTGTATCATGAACAAGATAGGACTTTTCTGCAAGAAATTTGGTTTGTACTTTTAAGAATTAGATTTTATGTATTATTCTCAGTGCATAGTGGTTTTTTATTTTTTGAGTCTATGAGTAAAATATTTGTGATTGGTTTAAGATTTGTATAAATTCAAATGTACATACATATACACATACTCATACATACACATCTATTTATATAAACTTAATTTCCTGTATGTTCATTTTTCATTAAAAATTCCCCTCCCTGTTAATGCCCAATGAGTCATTTTCTGTCTCCTACAGTGAGACAGTCCTTAATTCTTAAAATTACTCCTGTAAATTTTCTACAGTCATATTCACTTCAGGGATTTAGATAGGCAGCGCCTCATTTGGTTGTCAGTTCCACAGTAACTGAAGTGTGCTTATTTGCAAGTATCATACATTTTAACTTCTTTATTACGTCAAAATAGCATTAGATCCTAAACTGCATTATGAGCTGACATTAATACCAAAACCAGGACTACCATTTTCTACTGTAGACAAAAATACCTCAATTTATTTTCTCTATTATTATATTTGACAACTCTTCAATATACATTTGTTCAGCCATTCCAGTTAAGGAACCTATTTTTTCTTTGCTTGTTTGTTGTTGGTTTTGGGGTTTTTTCTTTGTTTGAGTTTTGTTCTGTTCTGGTTTGGTTTGGTTTGCTTTGCTTTGTTTTGGTTTGGTTTTTTTTCTAGTGCAATGTGTCTTTTAAGCATCTGATAGAGATTTTGTTTCTTGATAGGTACTTCTACTAATCTTCTTGTCAGGTATCAGACAAGCCAGATCCTGCTGCTGTTTGAAATCTTCTGCACAATCCCAATTACACAATTCCCTGAAATCAGCATATGTTCAGCATATCCTTTGGGCTCTTAAAGGTCAAAATATTACTGCTTTGCCATATTACCTACTATTTCTACATGATTTATATGCAAGGATGTTTTCCTTGCTATATTTGCACTGCATACTGCTTCCTTCCATAATTTATTAGAAAATCCCTTTCATCATCATCTAAAAGTAATATTTCCTACTTGGAAGCATTTATTTTCAGTGCTCTGGGTATAAAACAGGTTAAGAATTAGTCTTTCCAACATGTGTTAATTAAGAAAACCATATGTGTGTGTACATGTATGTGTGTGTATGTGTGTATGCAGTTTTTTAATATGTTTGCTCACAGGTCATGCAATGGTTCTGAACCAAAATCTTCCAATTCACTAGTACTGAAAAAGAAGTGGATAATTTTGGGAAAGTACAAATTGCTAACAGTGTCAACACAAACATCATAGGATTATTTATACGAAGCATACATTATTTATTATTCTGTCACCTATGCCACTGCTTTTTCCTAGTGCTATCAAGCCATTAAAAATCATAGTTTACTTTCATGTGTTAATAAAACATAATTATTTAGTGTTATAGTTATCTCACACAAACTGTAGCTCAGATTTCATTTCCAGACATATGGGCAGGAGTATCATTTTATATGTTGAATTATTCTAGAGTGAGATTCACTCATATATTTTTAACCCACCTCCCGAGTCAGCAAAGAGGAATAAACACCTTTAAAGCGCTACTCATACCATCCCAAAACAGGTATATATGACAAAATAGGATGACTTACTCTCTGAAGGTGCCTATTTGCGCTGACTTTGAAGGAGTCTAGATAGACATAGACCAGTCATCTAACTTTGAGAAGTCTAAAGTTATTTATTCATAGGAGAAGAGATCTGGATGAACTATTTTACCTATGGTTATAAAACTATTAACTATGAGAAAGATAATTTGACAACGGAACATTTGTTGAACCATTACAGTTGGAAAAGTCTTAATCTTCATACAGCCTTTTCAATAACATTTGAAAGTCAGAAAAACACAATGTTAAATGATTATGTGAATGATGTGAAAATGCTGATAACAGACACAAAGCCCCAAATAAAAGTGGAAGATGTAATATTTAACTTTCACAGTAAATGGAAATCATCCAAATCAAAACACAAGATTGTAAGAAATGGGACTGTAGAGATGTTTGTAAAAAATCTTTAAAAAAGAATTCCTGACTCCACATTACTCACATAAATTATTTTTAAAATATTCCATGGTCAAAAGGCAAACCAATAACAGGTGAATGTCTGACCCACATCAAGTTAATCGCAGAGAAACTTGCAAAGGACATGGATGTCTTAAAAGCTGATATAAGGAATTCATCTAAGCCCTTTAGGTGATTTTTGAACAGCTTTCTCTCAGTGATTACTTTCCCTTAATTTTCAGAGTTAGTGATTTTATTAAAACTTACTACTCAACAGTTGAAACTGAAGACAATCTTTTGCTTACTCAGCTCAACCTTTGGGTCCCAACTCTGAACCACTTGTTCCTGAATCCTGAGGAACATAATTAATAATAGTAACATTTTTTTCCCCAATGTATTTTTAAAATGTCAAGAAATAAAACTAATACATGGTTGCAGCCAGTTCTCTGCAATATGTAAGAAAACAAATTTGCACGTGTGCCTGTCCCTTTGTATGTTGAAATGTAAAGAAAAATGCACACAGCAATGATAAAGGCTAACTAATAATTGGGAAAGCTATTATTGGGCGTTATGGCCCAAACTGCCTTTAAAACACTGAGGGGGTTTTCTGCCCTACTCCACAGGGTATCAGTGAAATAAAGTTGTTTTCTACAGTCCTGCGCTCTGGTAGCACTTCTCTAAGAGACTTCACTAGAGAGTCTGCAATTGACAGAAAGAATATTTGCCACTTCTCTCATTTTAGAGTCACAAGGGAGGTCATTATTCTGAAGAACAGGAATAATTCTTTTGTTGGGGTTTTTTAATGTTTTGGAAACTTGCATTTCCTGAGGTTTGGATGGCGGGGAGTGTTTTGACAGTTTTTTGCCTTTTGTTTTCATTTTGTAGTATGTTTCTGTTGCTTTCAAGGTTCAAGCAGAATGGCACAACAGGGTGTGCATTATGGTGTTCTAGTGACATATGCTGGTGATTATTAGATAGAAAGCAGAAGACAGAATGCCAGCAACCTCCTAGACATTCATTATTAGTTCATAATCATAATTCATTCCCTGGAGTAGCTCATCATGTTTATGAGCTCTTTAAAAAAGACAGGATTAGAAGAAAAAGACCTGCAAAATGGAGAGGTTTTGTTGTGTTTTTTTTTTTCAATTAGGCAAAATATGGTACTAGAAAAAATAAGCACTGATACTTTAGAAGTGATCATGTTAATATTTTATGCTTCCAGCAAATTTTTGCTCTACTTTTAGAAACAATACATACTGACATAAGGACCTGTCTTATTATACAAGAGGAACAGGATCTGCCTTCCTCAGGTTACTATAATTTCTTCTAGGATCTCATATAAGGAGCTGATGTTTGATATTGGGCCATCACATATGCCAAAATGGCCAGTGTGCTCATTCCCAGAAAAGAAAAACCTCCTTGTTCTGTGGGAAACACAAGTGACGACTCTTTGGCTACCTTTACACTCTTGAATGCATCTGCTCCAAGAAGCCATCTCTGGCCCACCCCAAGTTTGATGATGTAGTATCTCTCATCCACACCATTCGGTGTAGGGAAGCCTGCCGTGCCCTCTTTAGCTGGACGGCCACCTCCACATTTCATAGCACTTGGTCTTAGACTTCCTTTGGGATCTGGACCCTCAGACATTTTATTATCTTTTTGTTTGCTGTGTTTTTTTGAGTTCTCAGTGGTTGAAAAAATGTGGTAACTGTGCAACAGCTCAGCTATTGTTTCTTTTGTCAGAATATGAAATGGTGGTATGTATTTCTTTCCAACCAAAGAAAGTCAGGGGAAAGCTGACCTAAATGCACTTCTCCTTTGAAAAGACTTGCAAAAGTCATTATTCTAAGACACATTTTGAATTAGTACAATGTAGTCATACAGTCACTCATACATGTGGGTTCCTAACTCTGCCTGCGTACAGAAGTTGAACAGGCCTCTCATTTTCAATTAAAATTATATTACAAATGAAACAGAAGAAATATCATACCAAGATTTTTTTTTCTTGTTTTGGTACTTTTGCATGTTTATACCAGTAATTTGGAAATTTTTTTGACCATTACATATAGTTTGGTTATTTCTCAAAATATATATAGTGAGCACAGTTAAAAATGAAAGGAATATGTTGGGGAAAACTGTTTGGTTTTTTTCCTATGTCAGGCAAAGGCAAACCCATTTGTGGGACTGTTTTTGCCCAAGGACCTGGATGTACTTGGTGGGTGCTACTGCAGAATGGAGAAGTTTAATGTGTACATCAAGGAAATTTGACCCTGGCTGAGAATACTCAATTTGGAGCTGTATGATGTTGATGGCTGCATAATACTAACAGTGTTCAGCAAGTGTTTTTCAGGATAACATAGTAGTGATGAAACCTGAGCTAGCTTCATCAAGTGGTGTCCAGCAAACTCTTTGAGATGGACATGCTACCCATAGGCACGAACCTCAGTGAATTTCATGCTATCTTTCCTGCCCTGAGAGTTTGCTATGATAGATGAAATCCTGCAATTNAGCCTTTGATCTCAACCCATGCATTCCCGAATCCAGATCCAGAATCCAGTTCCCGTCTGTCACTGAGTCCAGTCTGGGACTTTCCCAGTGCCTGCCGGTGACATGATCGTCATCTCGGGAGCTTGAGACTGTTTTTGTGTATACTGTATATTTTTCATTATTTTATTTTTATTTTATTATTAATATTCCATTAAAGTAGTTTAGTTTCTTCTAAACTCATAAGTCTCTTTCTCTCTCTCCCTCCTTTCCTTGGAGAGAGAGGTAAGGGAGAGCATCTGTTGTTCGTCTCGGTGACCAGTCTGGCCCAAACCATGACACTGGGTCACAGTGCTTATTCTGTTCTCTGCAGTCAGCCTAAGAAGATCAAGCAGCATGATAAATGTAAGGGTTTGCTAGCAGAAAGAAATGTTCAGATTCTAACATACCACTTGCATTTTTCACATGCTCAGAGGCGGAGGTGGAAGATTTTGAAGACAGACGCTACCTAGGGATCTTACTATCTCATTTTTAAGGCATCATAGGTTGTTCAGATTATAACAATGCTGGTTGTCCGTTTACAAGAGGTTTTTGACAAACTATTTTTTGTTGGAACTGGTACTTTTCAATGGATTGTTCTGCTTTCCCCAAGCCCAAGGCAGAACTTCTCTCTAAACTTTCTCTTGGGAAACTCTCCAGTGCTACTAGATGTGTTCATCCCACTTAAACAGCAGCTCCTGTCTCACCCTAAGGTCACAGCGTCAGCCTCCATGTCACTGAGATCATGCAACTGTTTTTCCCATCTGTGTCCACAACTTCTTCCTTTATAAATAAAGTAGCTGAAGATATCATAAGCCACATTTTGGATGGCTATACACATGACAAGCATCTTTTATGGTGGTATGAATAGAGGCCTTCAGCACCTGTTTTAGGCAAAACTTCAATGTGTGATAAAGTCAAAAGTTATCCTCATTGACCTATTTAAGTGCTCTGAAGTTTGATTAAAAGTGGTATGACTGTTCTTTATGTATGTCCAGAATATGATTCATTCACTTCACATAGCAAGTTCTCCTACAGAAATTGGATAGTTGGAAAGTGAACATTGCTATTCAAAATTATTCTAAAAAGCTGGATTTTCTTTTCCCTGGAGATTTTGAAATCATTTTGACCTTTAGGCACAGCAAGTCTATATATCAATTATTTTAGGAACTGGAGCATTCCAGAAATTGGTAAACAGGAATGTGGAAAGAAACTTTTTACAGCTTTGATCAAAGCGAATTTGGACATACTGAAATGACTGTTTTCGTTCTAAATTCTTCAGTTATCAGAACTCTTGTTTTCAAATCTCAAGCTCTATTTAATTGTTTGCTTTGATTCTTTTGAACTCAAAATATCATTCAAACATATAGGTATGAGAGAATTTTTATTTCCCATTTTTTCACAGGGTGTTTTTAGTGCAAAATGCTTCAGCAAACTCTACTTCTAAGTTTAGAGGAAATTAGGACTTCCACAGATGTCAAGAAGGTGTTCCTTAGAAGGAAACACTGCAACAGTAAGTCATGAAACTGTTGCAGTCTGTTTCCACTGGGAGAAATGAGCAACATAACTAGATGTTAACACCTAACCACACAACAATCCCTCCTTTGTTTGCCTTTCCTCTGTCATCCCCTCTATGTTAAAGATTTTCACCAGACTGTGGGTACCTCTAGGTTTGCTTTATTTACAACTCAGAGTTGGGCCATCACCTCTGAGAGTGGCAAGTGGCTAACAAAATACATCTCCTATCTATATGGTTCCACACAACATTACATAGTAGATATTTCTGTTTGAAAAGTTCTTAGTGTTTCTTTAAAGTCTCCCAGTTCTTCATTCCCCAGCAGTTCTAAAAGTTCATTAATTTTCTGAGTCTCAGCTGATTCTTAACGTTCCGTTTCAGTTCCTCTTCTGAAGTTGTAGCTCAATGATGCAGATTCTGGTCACCACAGCCTCTTATCTTCTTTAAACAATCTCCACCTATAGACTTCTCAGAGTATTCTCTTTAAGCACCTGCATTCTATTAATCAATCCTATACAATTATATCTATTCTTTAACGATTCTACGATTATTTGCAAAATATATTAAAAGTCTAACAAGGCCTAGGTTACTTAAATCACTTGAAAGCTTATTCCTTTTACACTCTATTTACAAGAACAAATACAGGAACCCTCAGGGACCTGTACTTGTAGGAACACACTGTCCCACGGGTGGTGGGAGGGGGGCCTTGCCCACTGCTCTCTCTAGAGCTCACACAAGAGGCAGAGGATGGGGCATAGAACACACCTCATGTATTTGTTTTTTTTTTTTTTCTTCTCTTAAACTCAGGGAGCCTCTAGGTAGCATCCCAGCTATTATTATATGTTCAACTGCTGCACTGCTTGCCATTGAATTATTAAACTTTTGATGAAGTCAGAAATGAACCCTCTACAAGAGATCTCTTGTACATCTCTGTTCTCCTCTGACATCCTCTCACTTCCTATGCATCCATTCATTGATTATATTGGGAATCTATGGTGAGTACACTTACTTAAAGAGTCTCAATCTAGAGCTGACAAGTAGGTAGAGTTAATGAATATTATAATGACAGGAGGTCATCAGGGACAGAATGATCCTGGTACTTCTTTTGAAAGCTTAGCAGTTGTTCAAAAAGTTCTTTAGAAAAGACTTTGTTGTTGCTGTTGTTGTTTCTTTGTTTTAGGACACTGACCAGTTAGTATATGAATATATTATTTCTGGTTTTGTAAGAAAGAACACCATTACATGAAGCTACCTGCAAACTTTCAAAAGCCATTAATAAATGATAAAATATTGGACTGAGACTTGGTTTAAAGAAGGTATTCAGCAGCCAAATGATATATGGTTTTCTATAATAGCATGGTTAATGACTGGGATTACAGATTGCAGGTGTAAACAGAATATCCAATACAGCAATAAAAAAAATTAGATTGTTCAGCTGTGAAAATACTCAGAGCACAGAGAAATAATGCAACACAGTGCAGGTCAAAATTTGAAAAGGCATTTTGGCACCAAGTTCCCATAGATTTAAGAAGCAGATAAACACCCAAATACCTTTTAATACTTCAGTCACAGAATATTTAATAACACAGCTCAGGTTGGTAGTAGTCGTTATTAAGATCCCGTGAAGCCTTTACTTGAACAAATTCCAATGATAATAAATAGGAAATTTATTTCACTAAACTAAGTAAAGACCTCATCAATCTGTAGAGGATAAGAGAATTCAATCTGCAGTTAAACCTGCTAATTCACCTGAGGAACAAAAAAACCCAAACACAAACCGACACACAGAAATGCAAACAGGTAAAATGATATTCAGTAAAAAGTGGAGGATTTAAAAAAAGCAGTGGTGCCTACAGATCTCTGTGGGTATTGAAGAACTAGTGCAGGGTCAATGCATTGAGACAGGATGGAAAAAGTTAACAGTCCAGACTAGGAGGGAAATACATGTGATCCATATAGCAATGGAGCAACTGCATATATGTCATGCTGCAGACATCTAAGTACCCTTATGCCATGAGTACTTAGAAAAGATTGAGTCTTTTCTAAACTTTTACCAAAAAAAAGAAAAAAAAAGAAAAAGAAAAAAAAAAAAGAAAAATAAAAAAAGGAAGAATTATTAGGGTCAGGAAGAGATAAAGGATGAGAAAAAGTTAAAATATTAGCAAGGTATATCACTAGCTGTTTTCTATACATATTGGCTAGTGTTACCTACGTATGTGTGTTTTCTCATGCATTTAATACTGTATTTCAGACAAAAGAAGACAGACACTCTGCTTTGAGGATGACAGAGTAGTAGTGACTGGATACATGTACAAAACATAACAGAAAAGAGGGAAAAGATTGTATAGAACAATCCAAGAGATTATAACCAAATTATAAGGGATAAAAATAGCTAATTTTTAATAATTTTATAGAAGAAATCCTCAGCAGGATTGAAATGCCAATTCTCCATTAACTTAAATGGTACTTATAAGGTCTACTAGTTAATACTGAATTTTCCTATGTAGCTTACAAGACCATCTATTGAGGCTGAGGAGACTTTTAAGGTGAAACTCCATCTAACTGCATAAACAAAAAAAATATTAACCTGTTTTTATCTGATCATTTAAACACCCTCCTTTGAAAAAAAAATAATTCAGAAATTAGTTCACTGTTCTTCACTATGTATCTTAAGATGGGATGAACAGGCATCTGGAATGACCATCTATCTCTGCATTGTCTATAAAGGAAGTAGAGATAATTAATGTAGATTAGATTAGTATTCAGTTAAGTCAATATAGGTGTCTAGTGACACTGACACACCATTTAGGATATCCACAGGTGGCTGACAGAACAGGACCAAAGGTAGACCTGTGATCTTCTGGAATGGTAGCAGAGGACAGGACAAGATACTGTCAGACATCCCAAATAGCACTAGGTATGGCAGCAAATCAGTCCCTAGATATCTAGTTTTTAGAGTTAGGGCTCAGTTCGGCTACCCAAAGATGACTAATTCCACTTGAAATGCCTCAGTTATGCACCACATCCACATGATGCTGGCAAAAATAACACTGGATCCATGAGCACTGTAAGCCTATGTATGAGAAACTGAATCGAGTTGCTGGTCACCGTGCTGCTTAAATTAACCCAATTAAAGTGTTCAAAGACATACATTCAAATCTTTTTTCTAAAGTAAATCATTGTAGCTCTGCTTGCTTCATGTATTTTATCAGCTGAATGTCAGTTGAAGGCTTAGTACAGAGTTTAAGTAATAATCTTGGAATGCGAAGCTATGGACTGTCAACATTTTATGTCTTTCAGTTTCATGAACACAGGCATATAAGAAAGAAATGGCAAATCCATAAGTTATAAAGAGAAGTGTAGCTTTTATATATGATATATCAGGACAATATCAAAGTTTAAAGGGAAATATTTTATTGTGTTTGTATTTTCTATCTTCACTACACAACAAAAGATGCGTTTTGAGTAAAGTCAGTATAATCTATGTAAGAGAAAATATGTAGCTGCTTTCCTTACTTCATGAATTAAAGCAGCAACATGCTATAGCTGCATGAATCACTCAGATTTGATTATGTTGTTAATGTTGTCATTTCTCAGTGTGCAAGTACTCCTCAAAATAAACCTCACTAAGATCACTCCCACACCTTCAAATATTTAGAACTCATGAAGAGTCAATTTGTGACTTTTACAGACATTCCTCAAAGTCGTCAGTAACAAAACGAGGAATTGTAATCTCTGTGCAATAATTTACATTTTTCTTTTTAGGTCACAGCAGTGTTCAAAAATTTCCCAGAAAACACCTGTACTTTTGTATTCAGGAAAGTGTATCTGTTACTTTTCTGCAGTATATAGCAGCATCACCAAACAGAAACACATATTCCTGGGCTTCTTTGTAGTTTTAGCTCCGATTAGAAAAATCATGTAGCCATGGAAATCAGATCAGGGGGTTTCTACCCTTTCTGAAACATCATTGTCATATTAAAATGGGTGTATTAATTTTGCAGTTTCTACAGTCTGTCTTGAAATGAAAGGCAATACTATGATGGTAGGCAGGGGTAAGAGCACAAGAAAATGTGAAAGAGTTTCTGCATCAATTAGGAGTTTTGTAGCCCTTATTTCTGGAAATAGATTCCAGTTTCTCAACACTTGTTATTTGCTTTCACTGAGAATACGCATTCCAACCTCAGCACTGACTGTGGATTGTTTTCACTATTTGCAGTCTAATACTGCTTTATATGATTAGTCATGTACCTTAAGGTTTATAATTTCTCTCCATTGGCTAAAAGATAAAACATTGTTTTCTATATTATAGGTTGCAGAGGCTCTGACTGAGGCAGAGAGAGATAGTAATGAATGGAGAACAAAACCATGTCCTTCCTTCCATTTCACAAGACTGATGATTATGCAGTAGCAAGAAAAGTGTAGCCCACACTATGGATGCAAAAACATAATCCATGGAAAAAATACATCTCAGTTACTTTATGTACAATTTTCTCTTCTTATACTCACATGTTAAATTGGTTTGGCATTCACATGTGCAATATGTGAAGGACATGATAACAGTTTTTACTCCATGTGATTATTTATATTTCTTTTAATTTAGAATGATCGTAGAAACACTTTAATTTATTTCCAGAAAAGCAGAATTCGCTTTACACTTTATTTAGGCTGAAGTTTGCCCAAACTTTTATTCTTGGTTCCTGAATAATTTTCTAATTGGCATATTTTTTATTACCTTGTTTTTTCCCTTTTATTCCTTTTGCAGTATTCTGCGAGTTAATAATGTCTTATCTAGTTCAAGTTCGCACTTTTTAAAGGTCCTGAATTTCTATGCAGAAAATTCTGTTCACTGCAGATGACAAAGCCATTAAAAACATTCTGCTGTACCCAATCCAGTACCGCTCTACGTGCAAGATGAATACTAAAAGCACCATTAGCAGCAGAGACAGAGAGTTACCAATCACTTATTGACGATTATGCAATTAATTAAGTAGTTGCTTCCCATTAACATTTTCAGTCTGAGTGTACATTTTCTGTTACGTATCCAAAACCAAATATTTGTCGAATTGGAGGACCGATCTGAGTTGCTTTCTTCAGTCCTTCCTAACCAGGATGTTGCAGGAAACAAGAAGTAAGCGTTATGCAGCACATGGCTTAGGCCTGGATTCGTGGCTCACGATCACGCTACGCTTCTTGTACTGCAAAGGAACAGCACGTACTTCACCATGCACAAGGGACTACTGTCTTCATCCTTGTGTTAAAGCTTCTTTCTATTGTTATGGGTAAAATGACCCTTAAACTACCCTAAAATTCAAGGCCATGTTAAGAAGAGAAATAAACTTATATGTTAAAAGGTTTGGGGTTTGCCTCGTGAAAAGTGTACCTGATTGATGTACGTGTTTATTTCTGCTTCTTGAGATTCGACAAAACTTATTATTGCATACGTAAATAAGCTTCCTATCCACAGTGCTTTCTCTGGAAAACATCAGTAGCAAGGGCATCCTAAAAGTTTTCAAAGGAGAAATTCCTTCTATAAAATCTTGTACCAGTAGGGTAAACATCACAGATTTCCCTCAAACTTGTCTTTCTTATTGGTCTCAGAAACAGAGAACAGGAATGCACAGTTGCCTCACCTGTTTATATCCCTGTGTTGCCACTTCACTATTCTGTAGCTTGAGAAAAACATTGTGATTTGGGAGGGGGGGGCTATGTGTGTGATGTAATATTACTTCTCGGACTGATATTTCAGAAGCGTTGTGAAATGTCATTGATGTACATTAACTTATTTATATAGAAAGGCTCCGTGATATTGATTAAAGGGAAAACAGAACTTCATTCCAACCCATTCTCACACAATCAGCTCTAGGAAACCTCTCAACACAGGAATACAACCAGATACGTCAATGACTGTCTAATTCTTCACTTTCAGGGCTGACTTGACATCAAGGAAAAGCTCCTGCTACAACAAACTGAAATGTTTTTCTGCAACATTTACAAGCTCCTGGAAAAATTGCCTGAAGCCTCAAAGGTTTAAGGTTTTTTGCCTAATAAACAATTTAAATAATCCTGTTAATTTAGTAAATCAATAAAAAATAAAAAATGAAGACTCGTTTATGTAACTTTCGATGGAAAGCTACTCTTTATGCTTTTTTAAACCAATACTATAATGTATTCACTCTGTTCAGACAGTTATGAACATACCTGTCCCCAAAAATCCCTACTGGCAAATGGAAGTCTAAGAGAAGGCAATGAATCTAACTATTAATGATGGAGGACTTAACAAGGTAACTACACAGACAGAGGGGAAAAAAAAAGCTGACATATTAAAAATGCCTCTACTATTGCAACTCAGGGAAAAGGTCTTTTAGTCCAAGCACGCGTTTTTTAAATAAATAAAACCATACATGTTCAGATCAGTGGCCATGCTGTCAACAAACATCACTCATGAAGGCCCACTTACCGCTAACTGCCCATCTCTCTTCCACCCACCTCTCATTTCTTACTCACATTTCCACACGAGATATTGCTGTGTCTGCATCAGATTCCCCTTCTTCATGCCTCTTGCTACACACATCCTTCTTGTTAAGCTAAACGATATTCCTGGGCACAGGATGATACTACGAGGACATAGACTGGATAGCTCTGATCTCCTTTTTTGCCTCCTTCAGTCAATAAAGATTAAATCATAGACATTTTTTAGTTTGACTTCTCTTCTTTTTTTCTTTTTCTTTAAGTTAGAAGTACTCTTGAGATCACAATGTTAGAAAACAAAAAGGTTAAGATTGCAAACAAGCTGACTTCTTTGTATTGAACACTATCTTTTGTAATTGTTGATTCTTGCATAGCCTCCAGATGCTACTCAGAAGGCCACAGGTCTCACAAGCACCCTGTGTCCCATCTACCATCCCATATCCATATCCTGGATGCACCAGTGTGCAAAACGACAATAGCAGCCTTTGTTTAGACAACTAAACCGAGCCACTCATAAACGTATTCCAAGGTGTCTAGAGACGTTTTCAGCTGACCAGCCATAGGTGTCTCACATGTAATGAAGTTTAGAGACAATGAGGGCTAGAAACTATTGGCTCTATTGACTGAATTTTCAATGACTGCCTGAAGTTCACTTTATGTCTCTAATCCAAAGTTGTAATAAAGAGAAAGTGCTAGCTTTCCTCTTTCCAAGATATCCTGAGTTTGTGAAAAGGAGGTTCTCTGGCACTCATCCCTGTGCTGTGGCTTTGGAGAGGTACAGAAGCTTAGCTCCTTTGAATACCTTAATTGGCTTCTCAGATTCCATAATGCCCTATGCTAAGGGCTGTATAAAGCCATGACACAAATCTCAATTATCAAAACAAAAATATGAGCAAAATACATATATCCTTTTGTAGCTGATGTTTTTTGCTTCAGATAATCCTCTTTTCATGTTGTGCACTGGTATCAAAGTGTCAGCACGTGCCACTAACATCTTCACCATGTGCGTGGTGTGCGCACTCATATACAGTGAAAATCATTAGATCCAGTTCTCGGTAGGGACCATAATGGAAGTAACTGTGATAGTCTGTTATGGGACAGAGATTGATCTTGATTCAGAGTGACAGGGGAACTAAAATGGTAGAACAGTAGAAACAAGGGAAGGAGGAAAATTGTAGAGACCTTTACCACAGAGGAAATCTGGGACAAGTCCTGTGAATCTACAGCAGTATTGCATTGCAGAGAACCATTCTGAATCAGTGTTTTGCAAAGGAAAAAGGTTACAGGCAAAGGAACTGCAGACAGAAAATGCTCATGTAAAGGAACAGCTTTATGCTACTTCTGATTGTTTAGCTTATTCCCTTCAAGCCATTTCAGAGTAGGCTTGAGAACACGCTTCCTTTGTGCAATTTAGTCCTTCCGAAAAGCTGCAGCCAAAACCTTTCACACCCACCTGTGAAAACCATGACTGGTACGCCACTTTTATTTCTACTGGCTAATTTATTCTAAAAGTATCTCTAAAATATTACAATGTTAACAGCACAGGATGCTCTGATGAGGGAGGGATTACGAGCTACTTTCATGACAGGACTTGAGGGCCCCAAGCTGCTCTTCTCATTTGTCACAGAATCAATAGAAACACATCTATTAATTACTACTTCTCAGCCAAGCCCACCGTTGCCTGCCTGAGTGCTTCTCTCCCATTCCCATGGAAAGCTAAGCTGCCTTGTTAAATCTCAGGTGAACCGAGCTAAGCGCCGCCTTTGCAGGGAACCAGAAAGGGGTAGTATTCTCTGAATCATACAGCTGTCTCCGCTGGAAGGCAACCCTTTACACCATCACCAAACAGCTGAGGTGCTGGTAGAAGCGAGCCTTAAGACAGATGCGAGAGCAGGACACAGCAACCTGCCAGGCTGAAGACTGAGGTGCAAGTTTACCTTAAACCTTGAGTGTGAAAAATCCTTTCTGGAGGAACAGATTCTGGGACTTTGGGACTATCACACTTTGTAAAGAGATGATCAGAAAGATTATATTTCTTATCTGCTTCATCTAATAACAGATGATAAAATAAGGTGTAAGCAGTGAACAATCAAGATCTTGAATCTGTTTTATTTGGGCAATAACCAAAATACTTTTGATATTTGTTTATACAATAAAATCATTCAAAAGCTGCTTTAACCATAAGAGGTTTAAAAGGATCCAAGATAGCATGCTGCTATGGGTAAAAATGTATCACCTTTCATTATAAATCAGGTTTTCAAGGGTTCATAACACATTTAAAAACTTAATTGAGGCTGACGTAAAAAGTTCAGTACAAGACCATGTAGAGGGGAACAACACAATAGAAATCTTTTGCCGATTTCTGCGTTAAATACACCAAGAAAAAAATAAATAGCAGTTTATCACTGAGAAAGAAAGGAAAAAATGATACCAACTGTAGTCCATTTACTGTCAAGTCTACCATTTCTACATGCACATTTGCACCTTTATTGGACACCTAAGCAAAGCCTTCCTCCTTTAGCTAAAATTTTCAAGGCCGTGCAATGAAAAGATGCCTTTGGGCATCTCTGAGAAGGATGGAAGAGGAAACTAGTGAGACAGAAGTTTTATTTCTTACAGATATGTTTTCTGTATAAATATGGCTACTTTTTTTCCACAAAAATTTTACAGGGAGGTTTAGTACGTAGACTAACAGTGACCGCATGTGGTAACTGCATTGGTAGATATAAAACCTAGTAGCTCCAGTCTGCCAAAAAAACCCCAAACAAACCCAATTAAAAGTTCTGATCCTTAACCAAGTCTTAATTCATCCAGTTTTCTTGGCAGGCTAGAGGTTTGCAGTAACACTTATTCCATATGTTCATTTGGTGAACATCTGAGGAAGGTAACTAGTGGAAATCTCAGATGCAATTCTTTTATCATCCATAAATAAAATGTTATTTAAATAGCATCTGAAGCCCGGTTATTTGCCATGTGCATTTGGGTTTATTATGACTATATTTCCTTGTTATACCAAAATTTGGATTTAGTATTCATTTGGATAGAGCTGCAGTGAAATTATTTTAATCTCCAGATTTAATTTAAACCAGAGGAAAGAATGTTTTAATTTAATTTATTTAAAATAAATACTCTGTAAATGTAACAAGAGGTCCTCTACCGCCATTGTTGACTTAAATGGAATTAAATAAAATAAAAAATTGGCATCTATGTCCAATTACCTGTAAGCCAAGGCCTGCCCTTCTAATCAGTTCTGCATAGATGGTTCTTGGCACCTTTTAAGGAACTTTTAGAGGAGGCTCAAACAAATGATCAACCATGCAATGCACTCAGTAAGGCATTAAGGTAAAACTGTGAAACATTCCATGGTAAGAATGTTATAAAAATAATCACAAGCATTTAAAAAATAACCATTTTACCTACCCTAAAAACTGTTTATCCTTTTGTAGTTGTAATTAATTATAATTATTACGTACTGTTGGATTTTAAATTATTGTTGTTATTATTATTATTATTATTCTTTAAAGAACAGCAATTCATGATGAAATCACAGCGTTTTATTAATTATTATTGTTATTTAGCTTCCAGCTTTCTGTTGCCTCAAAAGTTAATTTACCTACCTGCTGGTAAAGGCCAGCTTTTACAAATTTTTATTTAATTGCTTCCTACTCATTTTCCACTTCTTTTGTTTGTATCCATTTACCTTTAAAGACTCTGTACCAATCTAATCAGTCCTATTTGACAATCTTTAATCAAAGCAAAATAACTGACAAGATGGTTTCAGAACATCCTATAGAGTTTATTGAACATGCCTTGAGCACTAGAGACAAAATGCAGTGTTTGGAAGACCATTTAGATAGTGTACATTGCATTCTCTTACGGGTTCACGTCTTACCTGAACGCGTGGTCATTTCTTTTAATTTGTATCAGAACAGAGCTGAGAAAGGTGCCATTCAAAGGCCATTGCCAGTCAAGTCCATCCAAAAGCTTCAGACAGACACTGTCTGAAGAATAATTTCCGATCTCTTTTTTTCATAATTTGTTATTTCCAATTTTTTTTCCTGGGTACTCCTTCGGCATCTTTAACAAAGTTTGTGAATTTTTGTCATCCACTGTTTTCGTGGTATGACATTTAGTGTCTTTCCAGATCATCCATAAAGGCTTTAAATGCTAAATATACTAAGGGTGATTAATTACTCTCCTTCAGTACCATTGTACCTATCTGAAAGCAACACCCTTTAGCACTTTCCTTCATTTATAATTTGGGGCTACTTCTCAATATACTCTGAGTTAACATTTTCAGTAATAGAGGTTGTCTTTACCTACTGCTCTCTCTTCTTTCAAGAATGTTGTAAATGTTCTTTATTCTTGTAATTAATATGTTGAGTGAATTTCTTTGTGATTTAATATTGTTCATGCACCATAGTCATCGCTTCCTGAAATAACATCAAAAACTTAAATGAAACAGAATGTGTCACGATTTTCTGTCCTGTAACAAGGATTCTTAATAAAGTCAGACTGCCTTTTAGTTAGAAATCTATTGGAATATTGAAGGGCATTTTAATTCTCTATCAGAGCCTAGCTGTCACCATTTCTATGGGGTAAATAGATATCTGAATCAATCATCATGTTCTGAATACCATGATGAGTACTGAGTGCAATTTCAGGTGAAAACTGGTCTAGGCCGTTTAGACTGTTATTTATCTCACAGGTGATCTCTAACACAATGTGCCTTTTGCAACAGTTGAGTCAGGGGACAGATTTCAACTATTGTCGTAAAAAAAATCTGTCATATATTGGCAGATAATTTTTGTGTTTTACCATTAATTCTGAATTGTTCCATTCAGAGGTCTAAAAGAATATGGGTGTTATAACTTTCAAGGACAGATGTAAAAAATGTCTTTGCTCTGGCGTTGCCTTGACAGTGCACTTGTTATCCATTCAAGTCCTGATATTTAGCTCTTGTGGAGAGTTAAGTGCAATTTCTTGATGGATCAGAGCATTTATTTTCAATCTTATATACATATATTACATTCCTACCATGAGAGGGATCTCACGTAGTAGCCGCAACTGCAAGGTATGTCACATCAAAGCCAAATTATGCTCTTTAATTATATACATCTAAGAGAAATAACAGGTTCTAGAGATATGAACCCCAGGATAGCCCCCCATCCCCCATCATGAATTACATAACATTCCTAATTTATGTACTTCTGTGGATCTTGTATAAACCTTTCCACCATAAATCTGTGTTCTCAGACACAACAAGCCATACAACCAAAACTGTATTGTTGATCCATTCAAGTGCAGTTTACAGAAAACCATAAAGTTAAAATAACAAACGCAAGGTTGCATGATCTGCTTTTATTGTGCTTTTTGACATAGTTAAATTCCACATGCAAAACAAAGATTTGTAACCATCCTTTCTCAATTAATTTGCAAGTGTTGATGGAAGAGTGCATGGACTTTAGGTCCTCAGATAACTTGTCAGTTTTCAACAGTGAAAAACTCAAGGCAATAATTTTGGAACATGCTAGAATGTTGCCATGAATATTTGCCTGCATCAAAAGGTGAACATGTTTCACATGAAAATAAAACACATTGATGTTTGGTATAGTTTGAGTTCTAAGAATATTATAGTCCCATTAAGTTACTTTTCTTTCAGTTACAGCATAAATAATCAATTTGAAGAGATAAAATGATGAATGTCATGGTCATGAACTTTGCAGGAATACCTGTAAGTAAGTACATTACATTTAGAGTAAACACATTCATTTTATGGTTTATAGATTAACTTTTACTGAAGTTATAAAATCACCGAATAAGAAAACAAATTCTTCTTCTACAATACTGCTTATAGAAACTCATGCAAACCATGCAAAGTCTAATTGTTAAACAAGATGTTTGCTTTCAGTGAAAAATGACTTGAAGCATAAATACTTTGTCATTATACTAAAATCATTTTCCTGGGCATACAATTAAAATAATATTACTTGTGATACAAGGAGAAGACGAAAAGGTCTAGTAATACATCAAAGTATGTGAACAAATGTCAAAACAAACTTACAGCATATTAGATAAACTCCAAGCCAACTGAATCTTAGTGTAATAAGGTAGTTGCCATCACAGTGTTGTTTCAGGATTCGGATACTGAATGCACAAAATTAAAAGGATAAATCTATTTATGGCTTCACACCAGAATGTACTTAACTGAGAACCAATCACCAAAGACAACTTGTGAGAGATGGGGTTGCAGCCCTTCCCTGAACTTTTTTGTACCTAGTCCTTGAATTCCCTTCTGGCCCTTTTTTATTTAACAGTGCAGAAATATCCGTGTTTCAAGAGAGAGAAGGCAAGTGCTTAGTATGCACCTTAAACTCAGCTTGGAAGCCTAAGTATAGCACTGTGCCAGAAAATAATTCTGATCTTGTGCTCGAGTTTCATAAAGCTACTGGCACAAGTTCCCTTAAGGATATGAAGTACCGATACTGCACATCTTTGGAAGCACTGTCAGTTTATCTGAGCTGAGTGTCGAGATGCATTTATCTTACCAAAGCCCTTTTGGGATCCAGAAGTAAGGGTATCCCTATGCCTAGACTCCATAAAGGACTCAACTCACTATGTACATGCAGAGTGTCCCTGCCACATGACACTAGGTCAAAACCTAGCTGGAGTATCCATCTTCTACAGAATAATGCTCTAATTAGGGCATTTGCTCAGAATTTTAGGCATAATTGAACCTAAGGAGGTTTGGCTGTACAACTTTGTCTTCCTAGACCACTGTTCTAGCCACCAGCCAAAAAAAACCAAAAACCCAAAAAGTAAAAACCTCTCCTGTGTCAGAATGCTCTGTTCTGCTGAAATTATGCCACACTTGTGCTAAGACTGAAAATGTGTGCATGCAGAATAAGCAGACCTGCCTTGGTATCCTAGTGGGTATGCAGTGCTTTAAAATACTTCCTTAGTCTATTATTTTACCTCTGTGGAAATGCACTCCTGTATGACAAAACCTGGGAAATTAGAGAACACAGGTCATCCCAGTGCTCTTCTGTCTCAGATTGTTTTCTGGGGCTGCAAACAAAAGGTGATGAGAAATCAGAGCTCAGTCCTCAAGATAGTTCATATTTTTAAGGTGAATGTAAATGCATCTGAAGGTCCAGATTTCAGTCTGGGAAAGTAAATGTAAAAGCAGTCTACTTTCTACTACCTAATATTTGAATGTTCCACAGGCCATTGAATAGACTACCCACATGCAGTGCTGAAATAAACTCTGTCTAAAAGAAGTTTTTAAAAAGTGTCTGTAATTTGCAGAAGATAGCTGCAGCAGTTATAGCTTAAAAAATACCATCAATGCATTTCATCTCAGGAAAAACAGCTAAGAAAGCTACTGAAATGCATCCTAACACTGCTAAAGCAGCCTTGCAGAGCATCTGTGTGCTTGTGCAAATTTAAATCGCCCTTGCACTCTGATTATCTCTTGTTCTGTTTTGACTTCTGATACAAAATAGAGCTGCTTTAGGGTTATTTTAATTGGTATTAGTAATTAAGCCCTCCCACCCCCCGACTGTTCTCGGTTTATGGAAGTTGTCAGATTATAGCAGTGTACCTCCAGTGTCTCGTACAACATTCCTGACAAGAGGAAGCTAGGAGTTGCATAGGAAAAGGTTTTTTGATTTCACGTTGTCAATATTTCTGAGATAACTAGGTAAGGAATTACTGCAGCAGTGCAAAGACACAGAAGAACCTGACAGGGCCCTGATATGTATTCTTCAGGGAAAACTTTTGGGTATGTTTGAACCTGGTGTGTTAATTATTTTCCAATAGCTTGGGGTTTTGCCCAAAGTCAGGGATAAAGTAGGGGCTGTGATGTTCTCTGCCTCATAATCAGGCTCAAATTAAAACATTTACAAGTATGTTAGAGAAAGATCAAGCAAAAGTGACTACACTTGGCTTCTGAGCCAAGGGAAAATGAGCCTTCTACTTGCAATCTCTGCCTTCTGTTAAATCTTTCATAGAGAACAAGTACTAATAGTCTGAACTCTCTAACCTCCTCGCGATGGGTAAGTAGTATGTGAATAGTAAATTACCCAGCTCTAAGAATTCTTCCAGTATGAAAGTGTTTACT
This sequence comes from Burhinus bistriatus, assembly GCA_013397275.1. NCBI lineage: Eukaryota > Metazoa > Chordata > Aves > Charadriiformes > Burhinidae > Burhinus > Burhinus bistriatus. The sequence continues at coordinate 140,825 of VYXH01002962.1, forward strand.
TCTCTTCTAGTACAGATACTTCACAAAAAAAGCCAGATCTCAGTAGCATCTATTTGGGGTTGATAGCTACATATGTGCTTTGCTTTAATTTAAGAAATAATTTTATTCTTGTTCAAATAAATTGGGACCTTGCTGATAGATGACATGCTATGATTTGCAAGTGCTTCTGAACAAACACCATTGAAAACTTAGAGCTAAATCTGTCTTACATTGACCACTGATTTAAATGAAGTCTTTCAATATGATCAAGAGAACTCTAAAATTGACTCAAGTAATGTCCTCGCCATACTTACAAAGATCACAAAAAATTCAAGGACTGATTCTACAATTAGAGAATCCCCCCAAAAGAAAAGCAGAAAGACTGACTGAAAAATGAGCTACTGAACTAAAGCACATAAGAGATCTTTAAAAATAACTTGGTAAGTTTCTAAACAAAGCCTGCATTGAGAAGCAATGAAAACATATGCTAATAGAGATGATTAAATATTAAAAGATTAATCTTCCAGCTTTTTCTCTAGGGTTTAGGCCCCTTACATCCTCAAGTGGTTTTCATAAATCTCCACCAATTTAACCAATATACATCTTCAGAGAAGGCTTTGCTTCAAAGAAGACTGCTTCATAACAGTCATTGCACGAGGATTACCTTTGGTTATCCTAATTAAAGGAGAGTCAGCAATTGATGCACATGCCATTGAATGACACAGGCAGGCTCACAGACACACGGCTTGCTCCATCTATACATTATCTCTGTAGGAAGACAGCTAGTTGGAAGGATCCAAGACAGTCAAGGACTAAGGTAGCAATAAGGCGGTGTGGGGAGCAGGGGTCTAGTCCTCAAGGTCCATCTCTATCATATTTTCATTTTGCAATGAATATTTATTCATACATATGCCCAAGAATCTTTCGCAATGTCTGGGGAAGTGCTCCAGATATGATGCATTGAGCACAAAATCATAAAGCACACATTATACAGCAATAAATAAAAATAGTACACGTCTTTGGAACACCAGTTTCCTTGGCAGAAGCCCAGGCACTGGGTGAAAGCATACTTTAATACATTTGAGTGCTTAAGGTTGCTTGGGAGTCAAACAAGTAAGGAATTTATTTAAGAAATAGTTTGTCAGAAAGTTTCAGTTTGATGAAGCATGATGAAAAGCAAAAGCAGTAACATTCTGATGGTACAGACACAAGCTGGAACGCAGAAGACTCCAGTTCCGTTTTGTTCTCTGGAAGATTTGAACTCAGAGAAAGTCTGTTCTACTTCCCTGACACTCGGATTGCACACCGTAATCATCAAGTTTTAACACCCAACCCCCCTGCCCTTTCTTTCTGGTTCAGTGATTATTTAATTATGTAAATAAAACTGAGGAGCTCTCCTGGAAGAAACTGAGCAGAACTCTGTTCTGAATAGTGCATGTCCAAAGGTTTCAAATTCCTTCTCTAGACGAGTCAGAGTAAGAAACTGAATTGGATTGTATCTATCCATAGCAAGTGCCTTACCACCTGCCCCAGCTGGCACCATTATGTTAATGGGGACTGGTGGATCATTTTTTCACGGACATTTTTCAGACATGTACCGTTTGTGCTATGATATGGAATAAATCCTAGCTTGCTACTTTTTTTTCCCCCCACAAAATCGCAGGTTTGCAATTAGGCCAGGACTTATTGTGGTAGCCATGACATGTTTGTGACACTTTTCTAGTGAACCATTATTTATAATCAGTCAGGTTTATCTCTTATTAACCTGCAAGCTATGTAAACAAATTAAAATGGGTTTTTCCTGCAGATGGGTATCTTAGAAGTGTATTTGAGGCATAACTTGACTAGCTGTTTTTGGTTTTGTTTTTTTATAGTGAACTTACTGCCTGTGAGCACAGACAGATTAATAGCCCTGAAGTCCTCCATGAATTAACAAAATAAGTATATAATGAACAGCATATGCTTAAGTCTTTACCACTTATGTAAGGAAACCACTTTTGCAGACTATAAAAGGAAGATAATTTCCTGAAATCTGTTTAATATTCTTGACAACGGCACTAGTTATTTGCACTGGAAGAGATTATCTGACGTGAATGTCTGTATTGTGAGGCTCTAATAGGTCTCTTCTGGAGCTCTGCTTCTGCTACTCCATTAACACAAAGCAGTCCAAAATTAGAAAAAATTTCCCTCTGTTCATAAACTCCTATGTCACAGCTCCTAGTGTCTAGCACAGAGTGCTCTTCCAGGGACAAACAAACCGGACAGGATTTATCTGATAGACCTGAGGTTAATTTAATTAATGATAGGTCATAGCTGACTGGGGTATTTACAAGTTCAGAAAAGCATGAAAGGATTTCAAAGTCTCATTAGTCAATACTGATCTTCCCATTCTGGTCTCATAACAAACTCAGCATAGCTGGAACAGATGATCAAGGTTGTCTTCTTAACATGGTGGAGGGGAGAAAAAAAACCACATTGATGATGATCTGTATTTTAGCTCATCTGACTGAAATGCTACACATCTATTCATTGTCTTTAGATATTAAAAACCTGCTCATAAGAATGTCTTAAAAGGCTTATTAGTTTGGGTGGTTGACTCAGCTGAAAACACAGTGATTCACATCCTTGTAATTATCTTTTGCAGACAAGACTACGCAAACTGAGTTGCATACTTCTGGATGAATTAAAGACTGCTATTAAATGAGTGCTTATTTAAAACAGTTCTTCCTTTGGAGCTGAAGAGAATGGGTAGGATTTATTTCCGTTAACACTAAACATCTACAGATGAGAGATATGAAGGATACGTGTAAGAATTCCCAGCAAATATTTCTGTGGTACTATATTTCTACTATTTAAGCATCTGCTGTAGGATGAGATAAATTCCAGTCTATGGCTGTGTTTTTACTGTTGAATAAAAAGCTGAGTACTGATCCTAAGTGACATCAAGCAATCCATATCAACGCTTCTTAGGGTTCACTCTACATAGCAGAGTTGTGCAGGAGAGAGTTAGACGAAGAGATTCAAAGCAAAGACAGAAAACAAGTTAAAATTTTAGAGCTGATTAGTACTGTCTTTCTCCTCGAACTTCTTTAATTCAGCTGTATAAAAATGTTCTATAGGTGCCTGTTTCTCTCCTCTGACTACTATAAAAGGAGTGCAGGATACAAATATCCAGAAACAGGTATTTACATCTCATACATTTATTGAGGTGAGATGAATTTCTGTTTTACACTGCTGCCACTTGTGTTACTGGATCATGGAGGTACCAGGAATATCTCTACACTGAGTGCGTTATTCAGTGAAGTAGAGGACAGTCTTATTTTTTTAATTTCAAGAAAAAAAGAGGAGGCCTTTGAGGAGCGGGTTAATTGGCAACCCACTGTATTTCAACAACTCCTTGAGGGAGCCTGACTTTTATGTAATCATCTTTGGAGTAATTCTAGGTCTAAAGAAATTAGCTGCTAATGAAACACTGCTGTTATTTCAAAAGAAGTCACAACAGTTGACTCAGTGAGTATATGTCATTACAAATGAGCAGAAATTGTCTAGGGCTCTTTTAGAAGGGATGAATGTGAATAAAATGTGTACTGATAGTAGGTTTAAAAGGTTGGGAATATATAGTTTATAACAAATTCATCTTTGCATACTCATTTAATATTGTATTGGTTAGTACTGTGGAGTACCAACTGCTAAAAATTCTGCAAAGCACCATGTTAAAACCAGTAGTTTAACACAGTTGCATAGGGAAAAGTTGAATCTCTGGCTGTATGTTTCTTCTTTTACTAGTTAGAGTTACAAACTGGGAATTCAGTGAAACTGTAAATGTTTGTTGTTTAGCTGCCAACATATTTGCTCGGGAATTTGTTGGCAAGATTATCTCCCACATCAGAGTACCGTGGATCACAGAATTGGGTGTTGGCCAGGTGCATAAATGATCTAACTGTCTTCTCTTGGATAATTCTTGACTGCATCACTGTGGACTCTTCATCAGTGCAGAACAGCTATAGCAGAGTTCAGCTCTTCACTATTCGTGCAGTTTAATCCTGGTAGGCAGTTCAGCCCCATGCAGACACTCAGTCACCTCCCACCAGTGGGATGGAGGAGAGAATCAGAAGGGTAAAAGGGCAAAAACTTGTGAGTTGAGATAAAGACAGTTTAATAGGTAAAGCGATATCCAAACCATCCTCATTAACCACCCACCACCCTTTGAGCTCAGGTTGGGTCACCACTGCACTTGTACTGCTTCCAGCAATGCTCATCCTCCACTGGTTCGGGTGGTTCCTGCTAGAGTACTTCCTATTACATGCAACTCAAATCACAAGTTACAACAATTTAAAGGTATATCCATTTCAATCTTGACCTCTGGTCCCTTTGGGTTTAACATTGTAATGAATTCATCCCCTTGTCCCTAGTCTGGCTAGCAGCAAGGAGTTCCTGCTATAGTACTTCCTATAACATGCAACTCAAATTATGGATTACAACAATTTAAAGGTATTTCCATTACAATCTCCATCTCTGATCCCTTTGGCCCAGGCCACAGGGTTTAACATTGCAATGAACCCCTCCCCTTGCTCCTGCTCCAGCACGGCCTTATCCATAGGCCACAATCTCTTTGGGGTGTACCTGCTCCAGTGTGGCCTTATGCAAGGGCCACAGTCTCTTCAGGGGTGTACCTGCTGTGTTGTGAACTTATACACAGCCACTGACACTTCAGGGTGTGGCATGGACTTATCCAGAACCACAGATACCTCGAGGTCTATCTTCTCCAGCGTGGACTTTTCCTTGGGCCACAATCCCTTCTGCTCTGGTGTGGACTTACCCATGGCCACAGATGCTTCAGGATGTCCTGCTCCCAGGTGGATTTATCCACAGGTCACAGGCACTTCAACTCAAGTTCACACCGGATTTCCAGTCTGAATTTGCACTGAATTTTGTTTCCATTTGTCTGGGGGGAAATGCCTTCATGTTCAACCCATTCTGAGTTTTAATATTCTCTCAGTTTTCCTCCTAGCATTTCTGAAAACTGACAAAACAGTATTCCAGGACTTTCATTTATTCAAAATATTTAAAGAAGTCCTTAAATTGTTTTGAATGAAAAAGAAACATTGTAGGAAATAAAATGGTGTAATTTGTCAAGCTGAATGACATATGAAATGATAGATGACACCCTGGCTCCACAGAACTTACATAGAAGTTTTACCATTGATTTCAATGAAGACAGTTTTGGAACAGCTGTGAACAAATATCTTGTCTCAGCAGCTCATTTTTCTGAAGAGAAGAGAAAGTAGAGAAAGAACAGTATGTTCTTTTGTAGAGTGCAGCAATATAATAGAAAAATAATATGACTGGTTTGGAAAGATCAGGAATAAGACAGAGAAAAGGGGTGAGCTATTGGGAACCGAAGAGATTTTTCTAAAAAGAAAAAAAAATATCTGTACAGACAAGACAAAGGACCTTCCAAATAATCTTTATTCATTATTTAACAGTTCTAAGAAACTGAAGAAAGTTGTAGCATTGTGAACAGATTCTGACCGTTCAACATGGATGTCACAAATATTGACAGGTTAGTAGCCAGCCCTAGTAAAGAAAATCTCCTAAGCTGCCTTGACAAACAATGGAGAATGATTGGTGTCTAACTTCATCAGCCTGAATCCTCTTTGGAGCCACCTATCTCTCCCAGTCCATTGTAGTGGGAAAACAGACACCTCAAGAAGTTGTCACTTGGCTGAAAAGCCACCAGAGCCAAGCACAGGTAGGAAAAGAGAAGGTTTCTCTAACACTCCCAGAAAAAGGGTAGACAAATTAGGCTACATACCTAATCCCAACCCCCCAAAACCACTTTGGATGCAGAGTTTAGCTTAAGAATTTGCAACACATTAATTCTCTCGTTATGAAGAAAGTCAAGATAATATTGCCCACTTCATAAGACTGCTTTACTCATCAGACCTTCACCTATGTTGGGACCATACCATTGTTAATTCCCACTGTTGAAACTGAGCAACTCTGCAGAAAGTCATCACAGATTCAGTCAGGGCAGTACCAGGACTTTGTGGCCCTGCCCAGCCTCCCCAGGATCTCCCCACCCCTGTCCATGGACCCAGGGGTGACATACAAGACCAAGCCCGGGCACTTAAACCTGGCCTGAGCTACAGTGTAGGTGTACCTGCCTCCAGCCCTGACTGTGGCACCAGCTCCTTCTGCTCTTGACTGAATCCCAAGGCTGCACCTTCGACCTGGTTCATCACCTGCCATGGTGGGGGCTACCTATGGGCCCTGTAACCAGCCCCAGGCTCTGCCCATGATGCTCAGACTTCACAGGACAGAGTCTCAGAACCACAGCGTATCTCCCCTTGTCATGTAAACCCACTTCTGAAGCTCCCCAGGAGATTCACAGGGACAAGGGAAGAGTAAGCAACCCAATTATGCCGTTCAGTAACTCACTGGATTCTGTTATTGTTTTTACATTTTTTTTCCAATGGTACATGAAAATGCAAAAGTTTCTGAAGCAACTAAAGCAATTTTGACCAGGATTCAGTTTTATACTTCCTGGACCAGCATACTTTTTATTCAAAATACAATTTGTCTAGAGACATGGTCTGAGTATTCCTTATCAATCAGATGCTGGGTTTTTTTTTCCCTAAGAGAGAGATGTTAATTTAAAAAGAGGTTCTTCTCTGAATGCAGATGTAAGCAGAAAACAGTCACCAAAGGCCAAAAAGCTAAATGTACAAATTTAAAACCAAATCTGACAAAACTTGAAAATCCCTGAAAATGAACTTGTCATTTAGTGGTATTATACTGGCAAAGGGTAATGGGGATTAGTGTGGTGGAGTACTTTGGTTGTGTCTCTGTGACACTCACTTTCACGTCAATATGAAGTGACAAAATGCTGCTTACATGCAGAAGTTCAGATCTACCTACAATTTACATCCATATTTTATGTGATATGATGTACCAAGATGCCACTCCTGAATTCTAGATCTGGAGAACAAGATACCTGAGATTCATTTTTTATGGGAACCTGCATTTAATGTTTGGCCCTCACCCCGTCTTAACTTCAGATTTCTAAAATAGCTATATGTCCATATCTGAGCTAGATAATCTCCTTTATGTGGTATGTAGAGTGTGAGAGCACCTGCATCATTCAGGTTATCTGATCTGTCCCTTATCTGCACCTTTTCAGTGCAAGAGAGATAATAAATAAAAGGGGAAGCAATGAACAAGAGCACAGAGACATGGACCTGATACACAAGGGATAATGGAAACAATGCCAAAGACAAAAAGTCTTCAGTCAACTGATGGGCCATTAGGAAACTCCAGGTACAGCTTTGGAAAGGGCCAACCTGGACTTCATAAAAAGAGGGAAACAAGGGGAACATGAGATTTGGGATATTCGAGGGTGGGCCTGTGGGACTATATAAAATGTATGTAGAAATGTTTAGTGGAGGGGGACTGGGGAGGAAGAAGAAAAGATATAAAAGGGGTAGTCGTGTGTAAACTGGAGTGGATCAGTGCACTTGTCTGGCTGAGCCTTGGGGCCAGTCAGCACAGTCCCCAAGTGCAGGGTGCCTGTGGGACGAGTGTGTGAGTACTGCATGTGTGCAGCCAACACCCAGCTGGACCAGTCGGTGAGTCAGGGACCCGTGGGGTAGGTAAGGAGGGCCAGAGTCTGGGTGGGGGTCCCAGATGGGCAGAGCGGCCGTGCCAGTGCTCGGGGGATACACATATGTGCGTGTGCTTGTGAACCTGGGGAGTGTGGTGTGTGTGCTACACTAGTGACCTTCTGCCTCTGCCAGCCCCAGAGCTTGGTTTCTTATTTGTCTCTTTTCATCCTGTGATTCTTCCTGAAGTTCCTATGGAGATGGCACCTATGGCAGTGGTCCGTGAGCATATCTCCACCCCTAATTCAAATTCCACTATAAGACCTTCTTCTACAATGTATTTCATAAAGCCATCTATAAAATCTAATCAAATAAACTACCAATAATTGTTCATATGAAAAAATGATAAAATCTTCACGTCATCCTTTCTGATCATGCAGTCTTCCCCTATGTAGTCTAATATGAGGGCCAGAACCGAGGCTTAGCTTTACTTTGGTAGCTGGAAAGCATCTAGCTTATGTTAAGTCCTCCCATAGATTAATAAAAAGTAATGTGATTCTGTAATGAATAACAATCAATCACACTTGTCAAATTTATCCAACAGTACCGTGAAGTCCTCAGTTTCAGATTACTTAAGCTGTTTTCTAAAATAAAAGAAAAGTAAGCTATTAAATGGCAGTGTCAAAAAAAGTAAGATACTGCAGTGGGGAGAGAGATATAAAATTCTAGTAAGAAAATGCAAGTGCTTTGATATAAACATCAAGAACCAAAATGACTATATTAAAATTGAATGTTTGAGCAAAAAGCTACAGATATCCCTCAAAAACTTAAAATTATGTGAAGTCACTTACAACAGTATTTGTCTTGCCTAAATTTTACACAGCTAGACATTATTTGTCTAATCTGATAATCACCATGTGCTGCCTCTTTAGTAAACAGAGGAGGCAGCATAATAGAAATAGAAAGAAGCATTTCATAGAGATCTACTCCTGTTTCATGATGCCTTTCTAAGTTGCTTGGAATGAAGTACTCTCTGGGTACATCTATTTCATTCCACTAATTGTCTCCATGTCTCCAGACAATTATTTCAATTGGAAAACTACTTTTAGATAGATTTAAAAAAAAAAAAAAGATAAGGTGAATTCTGCTCTCACATCCCAGGTTTACAATCCTAACTATGTAATGGGGCCTGAGGTGAGGGTTAAGCTTCAATGTAGTTTAAAATGTATGTTTGTTGTGCTGATTTTCTCATGTCAGATTATGATTGGTAAACCTTAGCCAGTAGTGGCAGAACCCCAGTAATCTGCAACACCTGACCAAAAACAGTAATATATGATAGGAATACCTCACACACATCTCACCCATCGTATTGTAGCTTGTTGTTTTCCCTTCTAGCTGAAAAATAAAGGTGGACAATTATTCTTTCTCCTCAAAAAGGGAAACTTTTCAAGCAAGAAAAATACTTTGTTTTATCAGTTTTTGATATCTGTTCAAACTTATCAAATCAAATACTACTCCCACTTCTCATGACTCTTTTTTACAGTGATTACCGAATGAAAATCACATTCCACTGAAAATAGATTTAGAAAAAAAAATGTTCAGAAGATTACCCATATCCTGCCACTTTCTGAGATTTCCTTGATCCCTTGGTCATTATCTAACACACATGAAAAATCGAAGTGGTGTACTTTCCCTAATCGATCTGGAGATATTTGCCAGAAAGAAAAACAACTGAACTTCACTTATTTATTGCTTGAATATTCATGTCTGAAGAGAATTCATTTACTTTTTTCTACACTGCAGGTAGGATTTGACAGTAAGCTGCAACGCCAGTGATTCAAGAACCTGTATAATGCTAGTATTCTTATTTTCAGTTGAAATAAGAAGCACTTTCTAACCAGTGCCTAGGCAGTGTTTGTGGTACATGACATAAATGGCAAACTTGTTCATATATTTAAGTTATACACTTTTTCCTAACTTATAGCAGTGATTTTTAAAAGAATAAAGCCAGAAACAGCTCAGCTTTCCCCAAGAGAGAAGCCTTTTCCCCATCTGAATAGTAATAGGAGACAGTAAATTTTTTCTTGAACGTTTAATTGCTTTTTCTTGCCTTTTGAAACTGTGTTTTTTATTTGTCATTTATATATATCAGTACATAACGATGTGCAGAAGAAATTTTATTTGGTTAGAAATTCCTAGTAGCTTTGATCCATTACTGTATGTATTAACGGTATAGCCTCACATTAGTAATACTGGCTGAAAAGACACCTTCAAAATCCATTTTACCCTCCAGTTTTTACAGGCAACATCAAAGTGTGCAGTTGATATCAAACTTCGTCCACAATTTGTCTAAATTTCTGATCTTTTTTCAGTAAGTAAGAGATAGTGTAATTGTTTGTGTTAAAATTGTTTTTGTAATCAGGACAGTGATGGACAGAATAATTCCTGAAGAAACATGCATTGATATAATTCAGCATAGAAATACCAATGATGGCAAAGATCAGACACTGATGGACAGAGAAAATATTAAACTCAGATGCTTTACTTGACTATGAAGCCCTTGATCCTCTGCCTAAACCTGGAAAATTGAGAGCGTCTGCCACAGGTATAAGCAGGAAGTTTAGGGGAGAAAGAAAGCAAGTATACCCAGAAATCTAGAGTAGTATTCACCTGACCTAATGCAGACATCGACTTTAGACAACTTCTATCATGCAAATCCTTGTTTCTCTCCAGCAGCTATACATGCAGTACAGGAAACTAGCTTAAAAGTAGATATTTATATTGTAGACATCTAAAGTGAGTGCATTCAACCCAACCTCAGGCATCCAAGTAACATACTAGTCTAGGCATTTAAAGGCGATCTCAAATTCTCAGACTATGAATATATAAATGGATTAGTAGAAACCCCCACTCATAGTGACTTTTTCACTCTTTCAGGAGTCAGATCACCTCAAAGTCATCATAGAATGACTCTATAATATGAGCTGTAGCATTTAAAAGAGCAGGCAGTTCACAGAATCATAGAATGGTTGGAGTTGGAAGGGACCTGGCAGATCATCTAGTTCCAACTCCCCTACTATGGGCAGGGACACCTCCCACTAGACCCAGTTACTCAAAGCCCCGTCCAATATGCCCTTGAACGTTTCCAGGGACAGGGCATCCACAGCTTCTCTGGGCAACCTGTTCCAGTGTCTCACCACCCTCACAGTAAAGAACTTCTTCCTGATATCTAATCTAAATCTATCCTCTGAGTTTAAAACCGTTAACCCTTGAATCCTATCGCTACACTCCCTGATCAAGAGTCCCTCCCCATATTTCCTTTAGGCTCCCTTTAAATACTGGAAGACCACTATAAGGTCTCCCTGGAGCCTTGCCTTCTCCAGGCTGAACAACCCCAACTCTCTACCCTCTCAATTGCCTCCCCAAAGATCTGGGAGTCTGTATAGAGCCTTTATATGATAAAATATTGGCTGTTTAGAAGTTCTTCATCTGCATAAATAAAAATTTCTCAGACTTTTGGAGCTGGTTTAAGAATTATTGTATAAATGTGAATAATCAAGTAATGTTTCCATTCATAAAGACTACCACTGATGATCATGTTAGAGTTTACATTCAGTTTTGCTGTTAACTATAACTTCTCTGAACATTTATCTTTTGTATTTCTTCAAAACTAGCCTTCTCTGGAGGCATGCATATGTATATGGAAATATATTATTTATTTATGTGCACACATATATATGCATGTTATTTGCACCTGTCTTCCCAACTGAACAACAATTTTGGTTGCTTAGGAAATTAGGAAAAATGAATCCCACCCATTGTCTAAGTTATCAAGAAAAAAATTACATTTCTTACACAAGACAAGAGAACATTTTCTTTTTCACCCAGAACTGAATAGTTATGTGCAGACACATTATGAATATGCTGTGCACATATCAAATCTCTTAGAGGTTTATAAATATCATTAGCACAAAAAAATTGTTTTGTGATTCTGAAAATAAAAGGCAGTGTGGAAAAGACCTTTGAAAAGTGTCAATAACATGGTCAGTAAATCAAAGAGCAAATGCTGAAAATGCTTAAAGCCTATAGCACAGGAAAATAAGTATTAATGGAAAAGATCTACAACTGAAACACTTTGTCCCACAGTGGCTTGTAGATTGTTGGTCTTTTCTATTGATGTTTCTGTTTCTTTGCTGTCAAACAAAGACTGCAAGTTTATTTGTAAATCCCATTAGATGTTATCTTCAGGTACCTTTCAAATCACTGTGCCTTCAGAAACACATTACGCCAAGTTTTCAAGCGTACTGGGGTTTCACACTCTGGACAAAACTCACTAGGAAGGGATGTAAGAATACTAATCTTGTAAATCCGTGACCCTGACAAATGCTGAGGATAAATCAGGAGAATGATAATGAGCAGTTCTGTTCTGTAAGGTAGACTCTGGTCCTAACAGCTAGCATAGATTGGGACTGGTGAAGAGAGAAACCATTTTACACAATTTTTTCTTATCTAGCTAGCTAGCTATTTATTTCCTGTTTTTTTCAGTTTGGCTTCAGCTACTAGGAGCAGTAAACTCTGATTTTTCTGAAAGCTATACCCAGAAGAGTCCATCTTAAATGAATCATCCGGGTGCCCACATGGATGTGAGTCTTATAATCAGTCTGGAAATTTCTTTCCATGAATTATGTTGAACTGTTCAAGTAAAAGGAATATACCGCATGACATTTCCAGGCAATCAAAGTAGATGTATTCCTTTACAAGAGATAGCTACAAGTGATTGCTTATGAACAAGAGCCAGGCCAGTTGTTATTGATGCTAATTGTTAACACTATTCTGAACAACAAATATATTTGAGTAAATCATAATGCTTTTCTAGAGAAATCATGTATGTGAGAATAGGTGAAGTTTCTCTCACAAAAATATTTCAGTATTGTTTCTCATAGCTGTACAGTGTACCACAAGGGTACTGGGATTTTTTTTTTATACTGATCTTGTAAGTGTCAGTAACAGATTTTTCCTCAAAAAGACATGGGACTATGTGTCAAGAAAGTTAAGATAATATATGCTTTGGGTATATAGAATCATAGAATGGTTTAGATTGGAAAAGACCTTTAAGATCATTGAGTCCAACCATTAACCTCGCACTGCCAAATCCACCACTAAACCATGTCCCTAAAACATCTACAAGTCTTTTAAATACCTTCAGGGATGGTGACTCAATCACTTCCCTGGGCAGCGTTTTTCAATGTTTGATAACCCTTTCAGTGACAAAATTTTTCCTAATATCCAATCTAAACCTCCTCTAGTGCAATATATTATTTTCTAAATTAAAAGAAAAAAGAGCACAACAAAAAACCCCACCCTCTAAATACAAAAGCACGTTTACTATAACTTTGAGTTGATTTTATCATTCACCTGGAAAGGATTTTGCTTACCTGCAATTTGTTTAATCACAGTTTATCTTAGGAGGCAGTCCATGGAATCAATGTGCTGTGCAATAACTAGCTGACAGCATGATCTAATTAAGACTACTTTGTTAATTCCTTCCTTCTGTTTTTTGTCATGGTCACTCTTACTTTTTCCACCCATTGCAGATAAACTGTAACTCCTCAGAGCAGGAACTGTGCCATCCTCAGTGTTCATAATTCACCTGTTAGAGACAGCTGCCAAACCTTGTAGGATTTTTTGATCTTTAACTATTGCATTACAGATAAAACCATATATTATTAACTCTCATTGATCTTAGTAAAGGTAACTAAAGAAAGCCCATATAAATATCAAATCAAATAATCAGACATGAGAAAGAAGCAACGAGAAAAAAAAAATCCATTAATTCATATTTTATCACCTCTACCCTTAAAAGACAAAATCCTCTTATAAGCAGCTGGAACAGATGCTATAGATACAGTATAAAGCTCTGGGGGTTTCTCCTTTCTGTGGCAAATGAGGCATTTGTTCCTACTATGCTTAGTCCATCAAATAATTTATATTGGAAGAAACCAAATATAAGTGCCTCAGTAATGGAAGAGCTTAGTTAATTCATTGATAATCAAATGGGGAAGACAGAAAACATTAAATATTATAATTTAAAATGTTCCAATGTGCCTTTTTATAGAAAAAGTAATTGCATGGATGTTAAATATTCACACTGCAAAGTAGTTCTGAAAAATTGCCCATGTTAAATTTGTCCCCCATCAAGCTTCTATTTTCTGACATTACAACACAGTCCAAGAAATATTTGGGTTTGACTTGTTCTTTTGATATTAATGAAGGCTATAAGAAAACCATTTCAAATAAAAAATATCTCAAAGAATAACCAAGTTTATTTTTCAGCCTTGCTACAAGATGACCACTCTATTGAGACTGTGGTGACCTCACTGTGACTATTCAATGAGTCTGTAATGCTTCACAGTGAAGCTTTTTGCTTTATGCTAATCAGCATTCATTATTTGCAATTAAAAACATGTGCTTTTATCATTTCACAAACATTTGATTGTGACAGCTAATTCAATGCTAGCTTTGTCTTCACTTTCAAAGAAGAAGTGTAAACCAATTGAATCACAGTTACTGTGATGACATAAATTTACTATTAAGGATATAGACAATTATGCTCTTGCAATGGTAAGGGAACCATGTCGGTCATACTTTTAAGGGAGTTTATACCCTAGCATAGCAATGTGATGTAGCTCTGTTAATCTAAAAACTCCGGTGTCTTTCAACTAAGCTGTCTCCCTAGTAATCAGTCATGCCAATGTTAAACTTTATATAGTTTTTAAAACAAAAGTGCTTATTCATTTTAAAAATGACATCATTATGCTTTGAGAATATGAAAAAGCTTTAATTAAATAATTTCTATATTTTATTTAAATAAATCATTAGGCGTAAAAGAAATATTAGACATACATTTTGGATTTTTACTACCTTGGCCGTTAAAATATTTCTTTGCTGGGACACTTTGTATATGAGATTCTATTTTCTTTATAGACATTTATAATTTTTTGCTGTATTTCTATTTCATTTATAACACTAAAGCTTAGGCAGGAAATGTCATTTTCTAATGTCTTTATCTTCTTCACTGTCAGTGGGTGATGTCAGAAAGTTTCTGAAATGTTCAACATTAACACAAGCTCTATTTTATTCCTCTTCATCTTTTTGTACTTATGTGAATGTAGTGATGTCTATGAAGTACTTAAAATTTCAAGGTTGTCTGTCAGTTACTTCAAGTAACCAGTTAGTTATTCAAAGATTACCTTCTGCTTCACAGGATTTGAAGTCCACAAACTCCCTTTTTTCTAGTGTTTCTCAAAGATAGCAGCATGGATGAAAATCAGTTAAATAAACAGTATAACTTATTCCAGTCACTGGAAGAGACTGCAGGTGGGTATACTTTACAGACCAAGGAAATTCTCTGTTTGCACATGCAGTGCTCATGTAGTCGGTATTACACCCACATCTGTGCTTAGCTAAATAAAAATGAGGCAGTAGAGTATGGCTATGCACACGTACAACCATTTGTTTTTATTCATGAATAATTCTAATGTTGAAACTGGTATACACAATTTGAAATAAAAAGCCTATTATTATGAAAAGACGGATGTTTACATACATCTCTCTAGTCAGATATGCCAGAACAGCAGAAGCATGTCATCTGCTAATGAGTTTTTCAGTTTTGTTTTAAAAGCCCACAGAGACATGTCAGGACAATCCTCTGTAAACTATAACAAGCTGTTAAGTGAATACCTGATTGACACCAAAATTCCAGTATCTTAGTAATAATATCTTGCTGTGGCAGCACTGAAAGGCATATTCTCTATCTAATAAAACCAGAATCTCCTTTGTTCTTTTGATACTTTCATGTAATGAATCATTTATTGTCCTAAGGAAAATAAATTAACAAGTAAAGGCATCTGTTGAGATCCTGAAAGTGCTTGTACTTTGAGGTGCCCATAAACTGTTACCCACAAGTCTTTCTTAAACTTCAGCCAATATTTAAGAATAAGTGGCAACTGGTAATTATCCAGTTTCATCAGAAAAAAATCATTTCTTAAGTACTACCAGTGTTTCCTACTAACTTCATGTCATCTAACATAGTTTCAATGTATCTGTGAAAATCTCGTCTCCAACAAGATACCTCATGTCTCTCATGAATAAAATGTCTGTTTTCAATACATCAGTCCTAACAGCAGTAGAAAGTGGAAGACTACCCAAGCACAGGCAGGAATAAACAGAACATCGTGCACAGAAAAGGTAAAGGAGATGCAAAGAAAAGGAGTCAACAGCAGGAATGAAATGACAGCATTTTATCAGCCTACAGCTATCCACCCAGCCTAGTCAAGTTAAAAGGCAACGTTCAGGCAGACCATCAACTCATCCAAATGCAGTCCCTCATGTGTGAAGAGTAATTTTCTGTTTGGCCTGTGGGAAGTGAGCTGTACCTAAAGAGCAAGTAGTTCTTTTGGAGATGTATGTAAATGCGCCTTAGGTAATGAACTTAAGAAAGAGGAGACCAGGTTTGAAAATTATCTGCAGGCATTTATAGAAGGCGTTGATCCCTTAGGTAAAATAAACTATTTCTAATGTTCTTTTGTCAACTCCGATGCTGCTTTAGAACAATAACAGCCATATATTTAGCTGCCTTCTTGTCGCTAAACAAAAAAACTAGTAATTTGCGTTGTTTTTTCAACTAATTGATATCACAATGTAGAAAGTGTTATCAGCCCAATGTCACCTGTCTATTTAAGTGAATTTTGTAATAGAAAACATTTTTAGCCCTCAGCGAAACCTCTTCCATACCATTTAAAAACAAAGAAACAAACAAACAGAAACATGTGTTTGGCCTATCAAAAAAAGAAAAATGCTGAGAAGAAATATCACTGCCTGATACAAACAGCTCAAGAGAAACATGAGGAGTAAGAACCATAAAGTGAAAGGTAGTAACATGACAAGACTAAATGCACCTCCACTGGTCACTTATACCTGTAAGCTGAAAATTGCAAGATTTGTTGATCATGAAAACATTTTTAGAAAAAAAAAGCCTATTGTGAGGGGCATAGCTCCTTATGAGAAAGTCTATAAAATATAGTTGCCTGGGGTATCTGGGAATTGGAGTCCATAGTCCGTTGGGTCCCTTCCAATCCCATGGTCTTGGGGAATCTCTTTGCTAGCATACAAAGGTCCCAAACCTACGCAGACTTGGCATGTTCCCATTCCCTAGCCATGCCCCAGTTTCCCTAGTCATATTCATTCTTTCCACTATCCTATTGGCAAAAAAGGTGATAAGCTAGAATTATGCCTGTTATTTAGAGCAGAATTTTATATTATATACCTTTTTAATAAATACATTTTGTCTTGCTTGTTCTTTCCATCTGTGGAAACGATGACTCAAATACAAGAAAATCACAGGAGCATCCTTATAAAGAGTAGCATGCCCAGATAACACTATGATATATATTCTCTACTCTCAAGGGAAAAAAATGGAGCTAATACAACCAACATTATGCTTGAAAAGGAACTTATTCAACATTAAATACATTCAGAAACAAACATTCCCCCTCTTTTTTTTTTTTTTCTCCTGCACAAATACACTCCAAATTTGGTTTGCTGGATGAGTGAAAAACAGACAGGATGTTTACTGTCACCACTAAAAAAATACGTCTGCTACAGTCTTTTATTTTCTTTGGTGTAAGTAAGATCAGGGAGTTTTGTAGACTTTTCAGGATTGCCTTAATCAAGCCTGTGAAACCAATAGAAAGATTTCCTTCTGGGTCTCATTCATTAGTTATTCATTCTTTACTCTCTGGGAGTCAATTGCTACACATGTCTTTCTTCTTTATATTTAATAAATAACTAAAAAAACGGATCTCAATTAATTGCATGAACAATTTTTTTTTTTTTTTTTAAAGTCATTATGAAAATTGTATGAATTCTCCTGCCTGGAAGAATGAAATCTTAGGTTATAAAGACTAATTAGCTCAGTTTTGTCACAGACATCCCGAAGCATCAATTATCTTCTGTCTCCTGAAATATGCTGGGACGTCACATACAGGAGGTGCCATTAACACCTCCTGCTGTTGCTGTGAATCACTTCAGTTCTGTCATACGCAGTACGATAAAGCTTTGGATTAAGGTCCATGTGAGCAATACAAGCTTTGAATACAGCTGCAGACCTCTTATGTTCAGTCAGTACCTTCATTTAACATTGCTGTATACCACTTACCTTAGAATATGCAATTTAGCGATTACGTTTCTTGGATACCGAGAGAGATGGCCTGCTAGATACAAATAAAACAAGTAGATTTCTCCTTAGACTATGACAAGCTTTCACTTGAGGAGGAAGAAAGTCTGTTTATTTCAGGAAACTTAAAATAACAATAATCCCCCAACACGCATCCCTTCTATTTTAATAGAAATTATCCTCCTATTAGCACAAAATTTATTAATAAGAATAAACACATTACATACAAGTCAGGATTAGGTAGTCACCAAAATCCTGATTACATGAGTATAAAAATATACATATGTATACATAAACATAATCAACCATTCCAGAGCTGCAACAGAGCTGGAAGGTAGACTCAGAATTCCCCGCAAAAGACAGGGCAAATATTCTCTGATACTGCTTTTGTCAGCTTCACTATTTTACAGGAGTTGCTTTTTACTTCATCAATAACCACATAATATATAACAGCTGAGTATACGTGAGTATGCATGTGTGAGAAGCACATGCCTGTTCCTACTGTATTATGTACTATATGAAATGATTTAAATACAACAGTAATATATCTTTATTTAGAAGCAAAGAAAAATTTTATTTCTTTGAACTGGTGCATAGAACAATGATGTTGAAAGTCATGCAGAACTAACCATCTTTTCATAAAACTATGATGCTGAAAGTCATGTAGAATTAGCCATCTTCTAAACAACTTCCAAGACAAATCCCGTATGTTCTCTGCTCCTTTCCTTGCCATGTTTTCCTCTTCCAAACATTGCTGCAACTGTATTAGCATTTGAATGTTTCAAAACATCTGATGCAAATATAAAACAGGACTCCCTGTGTCTGATATTATATTAAAAGTTGCTTCAGGAAGGCTGACAGGGAAAGAGAGATTCCTACTAGCTGATTCACAAGAAGACTCAACTCTGTCCTGAAGAAACAGATGGCTGCAGTTAACTCTTTGCACGTATGGCTAAATGCACAAGTGCTCTTCATCTAACACATGTCTAAATCTGGATGATATAATACAGTTTCCCACACAGCATAGAGGCCTGAAGTGGGCCTAGATATTTATAGATATGGGGGGAAAAAAAAAAAAAAATAGAAGGTGTAGAATATACCTTTCACTTTTCTGCTTGAAAATATCTCAGGCACACATTTTGATGTGGAGTTCCCATTCACACAATGCAGCAATAAGGAATAAAATTTCACTTTGAGTCATGCATTGTAAAATTGCCTCATCACCTACTTGTATACTAGTATGTCCAAGGTGACATTGGCCAAAAATACTTATCAGAGCCTGAAAGATACCTGGGCTCTTAACTGACACTTCAGAGGGAGTTAAGAGCCTTTATAATTGTAAGCATCTGGGCATTAATGACTTAGAGATTCAATTTTCAAAAGTAACTTAAGTAATTAGAAGCCCAGGTTGAATTGAATTGTAATTAGTCTGAGGTTTCAAAGGGCCATATTTTTAAAGCTACTCAAATATCTTGAATAGTGGCTGATTGGTTAGTGAGACCTCTAAGAAAATAAGAGGTATAAAAAAAATAAGAATTCACTGTAAGATCAATTTAATTTTCACTTCTGAAAATGGACCCATGTCACTATATTAATGGAACACTTTTGAAAGTGTTATTAACAATCTAGTCATAAATTGTGTTGTTGAGCAATAAATACCTGTTCTCTGCAGCATTAAAATACTGATTTTTTAATCCTTTTTATCCAAATACTCTATTTATATTTTTCTTAAGGCATCAAAATGCTTTAAAATTCCAGAACGGATGCTCACCGTTTTAACAGAAAAATGTATCAGAGTAGTAAAATGCACGCTACTGGGAGCTGGTGAAGTTTAATTACAGTTACTTTTAAAATTCTTTGAGATCTCAGGTAAAAGGGACTACAGAATTGCACTTGTTGATGATTATTATTGATTCTGGGAGCTACTTGTGTTTTCATATAAATTGCACTGTTTTTAAGGTCTATACAGTGGACATCAAATAGATTTTCTTTCTTGTGTTCAGATGAATTTTGGGATGGAAGCTACACATGACACAGTGCTCCAAATTCACTCAGTTACTGTCTGCGGTAAAAGGTATGCATTCCTCATTGAAGTCAGAGACAAAACTAAATGTGCCATTTTATTTAAGCTGATAAAGACCAGAAAATAGGTAGTTTGATGCCCACAGAATTTATGCCATTTTCATAAGACAACATCTGCTTTTTCACTCCTACAAACGATTGAATCATTTAAATATGTTCGTTACTCAGTAAACCATTGAGACTTGTGTTGCAATCACTTCATCAAGGATGTGCTAGAGGGAACAGGGAAAGGGAGAATTCATCGTGACTCTACTAGCAAAAGTCAGCTCGAATACAGACTGACGTTCCCTTGATCACTGAGCTGGACAGCAAAGCAGGAGGGACGCAGCCATCTAGGTCAGAATATAGCTAGCCTTAAGTATGGGGAAAGATAAGGCTGTGCCATTATAACTAATATTATAATGGTACGGTGGACGCTCAGCTCAGGTTGTGTTCCTTCTTTTTACTAAGGCTGGGGTAACCATACCACTAGCCATGTTCACGACTCAGCAAAGTGATAGTGAAACGCTTGTATCACTCGGTATGTCTGGCCGCTGAATTCTTTGCCTGCATGTGTGTTTGGGAACCACTGCCACTCTTATTGGCAATATAATGCGAAAGTGTCCAGTGAGAGGCAATAGTGGTAGCTATCAACTACCTAAACCTAGGTATTCTGGGCTATCCAAGATACCCGTGAGGAAGACACAAAACAGGATGCAGCAGCAGATGACAGGGGACATTGTGAGTGATCTAAGGTTAGGGCAATTGATTCTTACCCAATTTGCCCTGAAGCGTTTATCATTTCAAGGCACACTAAAGGAAGCCCAACCACTGAGAGTCAACATAACTTGCTCGTGATTACACAGCACAGAGGAAGTGTTGGGGGCAGAAAATGTGTCCAAAATCCCAATGTGGTGTTTGCAATGTCCAGATGTTATCCAGAGCTGAAGAATCTCACAGCATGTGCAACCACAGACAGTCCAGATGATTCTTTCTGGAAAACTCCTAAAATAATTGTTGCCCACGTGGTAGCCACTCCACCATGAGTTTGGGAAGGCATACTGCATTTTTGCCATTCCCAAAAGATATGATCACTATTCTCAGTGTGTCACCCTCATTGTCTTTAAGCATTTAACTTAGTATTATTGTTTGTGGTCAATTTTGTTGTAAGTACACGAGTAATTCAAGCCTTCACGTTATTTTTTTTCCCTTCCAACTCGAAGTGTTAAATATAGTGAATGTTCACTTAGAAAATCAAGGGGAGCTAAAAAGGAATTCTGTGGGAAGTGGAAAAGAGCAAATACAGATGAAAAAGCTGTGAGGTGAAAAAGATTTCTGTTGAGAATGAAGATTCAGGAGCATGGAGAGCTTGATGAAGGAAGTACTCGTCAGAGAACAAAACAAGAAGGAATCAGTCATACCAAGAAAAATGTAAATCACTCTTGGATCAAAGCCTGACAGATTAGTTTTTACATATTTTTACACTGCTTTGCACATGAATTATCTGTGGTCTTAATGTAAGGTTTGAAAAATACGATATAGCAATAACAAAAGTAGATGTGCATTAAAGAATCAAAGCCTCTTGATAGCTCACAGGTACTTTAGATCTTACCTTTATTTTTCATTTATCTAATTATACACATTGTTTCAGGTATTGTACAACTTTCTGAAAAAACAGAGGAAAGGCTTATAAATCAAGAAAAAAATTAACATTTGCCTTTGAAACTCTGTAGATAAATGTTAAGTGAAGATAAGCTCAGTTGACCATGGTCCACACCCTGAAGGAAAAAGAGAAATGAAACGTGGCTACGGAAAACAGCAGGAGTTTCTGATAAAGAAATTAGGGAAAGGACTAAGACCGCAAAGAGATTCAGATGCCACATTAGCTGTCTGCGTCCAAAATGTGAATGCTCATCCTTCTCCTTTACTCAGGTCCCTGCAACATTTACTTATCTTTCAAAGCAGAGCAAGTCAAATTTGTGACAACAACAAGGTCTCCACGGACTAGGAACTTTTTTTCAAAGCAAGTGCCATGCGCTCCCTGATTGAAGTCTCACATCTAAGCCCTGTTGGGATTTGCAAGCTAGGAGTGCCTCACTCTCTATTGCTAATGCACCTGGTCTGGTACTCTACAAGATCAGTACCTATAGATGAAAAACAGATGGAAGGAACACCTCCTTGTAGCCAAGGATCATTGATTTGAGTATTCATCTGGAATGAAGGGTACATGTATTAAATTTCTCCTCCTCTTGCTACTACTGGGTACTGCTATAACCAGAAGGCAACAGATATTCAGAGTAAGGGTGAGCTTTTTATGGTGTAATCAAATAGTCATGGAATCAGACAGAAAACGATCTACAATCCTATGGCCTGGGCATTGAGCTGAGAAAATGGGAAGTTTATTTCATTAACTTTTCTATGTCATACTTTTCAGTTTCAGAATACTTTTTCTCCATTTTTTCCCATCTTTTTCTTTCTTTCCTTCATTACGCTGTCCAGTGAGGGTCAACTTTCAGAGGAGAAACTGAAAATATCTCAATCTCAAAAAATCTTCTAAGCCACTATCTCAATTGCATGAAGCAGAAAACCAGTGAAAATGTGTAATGGGACACATCTTTCTCAAATTTCTTTTCTGTCTCATTACTAGATTTTTAAACTAGGTGGAGAGAAAAGAAACTGACTTTGAAATAAATAGATTACTCCCTTGACGTGTTCTGAAAGAAAAGGGCAGAAAGGAGGCCAAGGATGAGTGGTAAATTTTGTTTTAAGTGTGTAAAAACTTAGGTGCCTTTTAGGTAGACACTTAAATGTGAAATTTTACTAGGGATCAGTTTAAATATTTTCCTAGCATTTCTCACACCACATGCAAGTGGTACCCTAAAAGTCTATTGTCCCCTTGTAATGCCTAGACAGTTCAGAGCTCAAGCTATAGAACCCATCTGGTCGCTAAAGGCGTGAGACCCATCTTTTAAAGGGTACCACAACTTTCAGTACTGAGCCAAAGTCCCGCTTATAGATCCAGTCCTATATTGTCAAAGTTGCATTTTTCTTTGAGTAGGAAAAGCAGACACTAAAACCATAGACTAAGAAGAATATATTATCTATTTAAAGTAAATGGAAAATCATGGAGATTGATTGAAATTTAGCATTTGACTGAGAGAACAGTCCTCAGCCTAAAAATCATGGGGTTTCCAGGGTAAAAGGAGGAGCTGCATTTGATTGCCTGTGCTCAAGAGCTATTTAATGTGAACTGCAGGAGATATAGTCTACATTGAAGTACTCTGAAATAAAGGAATGCATAAAGACAAGCCCCTTGTCACTGAAAGACAAAAGGGCAAAGGCAATTATTATTAAATCACTGTGACAGCAAGATAAAGATTGAGTTTTGCAAGCACCAAAGATATTGGAAAATGTTAAATGTAGGCCATTACAAAACTCTCAGCACAGCACCAGGTGTTGTGCACTGAATCAAATAAGAGAAAACATTCTCCAAAATCCACATGTATAAATACAATTAATTTTTGTCCACACATACATCTGGCATTCACATTTTTTCTAATTCATGGGTCTTTGTCAAACTGGCTCATTATAGCTCAGATGGTCACTGAAGTATTTTATGTACTGGCATTTGCTATGCAGTGATCCAGTTAAAAGTACCTTGAGTCCTGTGTGATCCACTAAATTATGTATTATACTATTCACTATTAAACATGGCTTTGCAAAAACCATCTGCCATGGAAGACATCATTTTCAGAATATCTACCACGACAAGATCTCTCCAGTCTGACGTGTTGGTGCTGTGAATGGACAGAGAAAATTCCCAAAGGATAAAAAATAGTGGTTCATGTAACAAAGGGGATAAAAATATTTAATGGGCAAAAAAATACTTTTGCAAAATAATAAAATCAAAATAGACAAAAAAGCATAGATATTTTGCTTATGTTCAAAACATACATAAATATTAACATGTTTTACCACTGCTGTAATTAAACTGACTCTGACATGAAAAAATAATAACTCTTAGGAAACATTCATTAATACAACTATTCAGGGCAGGAAAAGAACACAAACTAGAATAACTAGATAAAACAATCCTTAAGAACTGGAGAATAAAACCACAAGAACAAAAGTGTCAAATTTGCTATAATTAATCTAAAAAAAGATGAAACTCAAAAGGGACTACATTCAGAAAAGTAAAAATAGAAATATCTAGGTATCCAGTTGAAGTATCAAAGTATATTAATGCAAAAAAATTATTCACCTTAGAAGCTGATGGAGTAAAAAGCAATGTCCTGAAATGGGGGGAAAAAAAAAAAGGAAAAAAACCAACAGTTGTAAAAGCAGTTCTAAGAAATCCTTTGTGTTTTCGAGAAGCTTAGCTACACGTGGGCAAACTTGTTTTCAGTAATTTAGACCATGTTAAAATGAGCTATTTTACATAGGTACTGGAGAGACGTATATCTGTTTCCACCAAGGTAATTATGAAGTTTTCATAGTCTTCTTACCATAAAAATAGTCTCTGAAGTGCATGTAGATCAGTACTAATGAAAATAAGAAATAACTTCAATGAAGAAAAAAGTGACATCATGGGACAGTATTTCATTGTTCAAACTCAACTTCAATGCTGGAAATAAGTCAGTAATTTTATGTATGTATATGCTCTGATTAGTCAGTGCATTACTAGTTAAGCCATTAAATCTTCATTGTTCAAATGGATGGCACTGGCATTAATTCTTTTATCACTTATTTTCACCAATATGGAATCATGAGTTTGACTAGATTCAGGGGGATCTAAAATTGTAAAGGGAGTCCTAATCTTTAAATCTCTATGTTTTTTTCAGATTAAACATCTTGCAGAGTTTGAAAATGGTTGAGAGCTAAGCCACTGGCAATACTGTTTAAAGGGCAAATGGAGAAGCCAAGACTGCGTGTCAGCCCAAATGTAAAGTGAAGGAGGGGAAGAAAGCAGAACTTTGGCTGTATGGAATCTGTCACACCTCTGAGGCCATTTTAGGCTTTAGGTAAGGTAACATGAGTACCAGGGAGGTTATTATTTAGTTCTTGATTGCTGCTGCAGTCTCCTGAATAAATATTAACTTTTTATTTTGAACAAACTCTTCTCTGCCACTGAAAGCCACTGCTGCCATAATGTGTCAAAAGGAAGTCTAAACAAGTGCAAAAATATGAAGCCAAAAGCACAATGAACAAGCACAAGTACGGTAACCTGATAAGCCAGGCACAGAGTGAGGACAGTTAACAGGATCCTGTTATAGCAACGTACAGCCATGGATCCACCACTTGGAAGAAACACATGCAGCGTCAGGGGAAGCAGCACAACTTAGGAAAAGAAAGGGTGGAGAAAAATATATACTGATTGATAATTAAAAGGTTTGCCTTCTAATTTATATGTCCATATTTATGTCCAGACACTAACACCGCAAATGACTCTCACAAGTCACGACCTTCCTCTGAAAGTCACAACATTTTCCTACATATAACTTAAGGTTATCAAAAAAGTTTAATTTATTAGTGTATGAAAGGAGTACAAGTTTATCTGCCAGAGCCCCTTCCCTCCGTGCAGACAGGAATAGATTTCTCTCCTCCTTCCAGTGTACAGCATGAGTGGATTACCTAAGAATGTTGCTTATCTTCATATTTATTTTCAAGAAACACTATATATGAGGTTTTACATTATCTGGAAAATGAATTATGCATGTGACAATATGGCACATCCCTCAGTCAGTCTATTTCTAGTGTCTACTCTGCCTTTTCTGCCATCACATGCTGTGATCAAAATTTTTTTTTTTTCCTGAAGTTGCTTTGTTCTTGGGTTTTTCCTGTTATCCCTGGGAAGGAATTACTTTAACTTCCTAATAAAATACTAACAAATACTATTTGCAAACACAATGAAGTTATCTTCAAATCACCAAATATGAACCAAAGCAGTAGGAGGCCAAAGGAAGGTGCTATCTTTTCAGAAAGAAAGATAACAGCTTGGGAAAACTGAAGGTTTTGCAGGGTTTGGATTTTTTTTTTTTTTTTTTTATAAGCAGGAGTACCAAAGGTTAGAAATCAGTAATATAAAGGTGTTGTTTAGTGCCTGTCTCTCTCTGTTTGACTCCTGTGCCTTTGATAATGTTTATTTGATACTGACGATTCTCTCTATGGATGACATACTAATGAAGCTTCCGCCAACTCAATACTATGGCAAGATATTGAGTTTGCTCTTTTCAGATCAGATATTTTAACATTGTAGCAAATTTTTTGGCTCACCTGGTGACAAAACCCATTCTTTCTCAGGAATTCTTCTGAAGTACAGCGTAAAATATTTGCAAAGGTGGCAGTCTTTTTGGTTGTGTGTAGCAAGTGAAGTTAATTGGCCTCTTCTTCCTTCTAATGAGGGAAGTTTCTCTGCCTGTTTCCCAACACATGAAATTTCCATCTCTATACACGGCGGTCTGCGGAATAGCACATATGCTGCCTTGAGTCAGCTTGGAACCCTTCCACATTCCACATCCCTCCAGTCTTCTTAAGAGGAAGTGTACTGAGTGTCTCCATCCGTAGTGATAAATATAGAAGGACCAGGGAGCAACCTGTGTCCTGTCACCCATGATGCAACACCAACAAGCATGCATTTATGCTTTTTATTCATTAGCAACATCACATTTATCTTTTTAGCACCAGTAGTCCGAAGCAAAGCCAAGATGCTGCGCCAACAGTTAAGCTGTGTGACCAGGGGGTGCAGTGCTAAGTTCAGTCGCTGGCCCTCCTGGGAATCCCGTCAGACCCGTCTTTGAGACAGCACATACAGCCATGTGAGGTACTTAGGTCTTGATCAAGAAATGCAATGATCAGGTGCCTGCCCAGACCACGTGTGAGGAATATGCGTGTAACCAGTAGAAAGTTAGAAAACTCAGAATGGAATCCAACCTGACAAGCGCACGGAGAAGGGAATCACCTAAGTTCTGCATATAATGTGGAACCAGGAAAACTTAACTAAAAAATTACATTTAAGACCTTGCTAACTCCTAAGCAGTCCTCCTCAGGCACCCTCATTAGCTTCCTACAAGGAAACGTATTCTCTTGGTTTGAATAGATGTCTCAGAAGGAACTCCTGAAAGTACCTTCCTTGGCAAAGCCTGTAACATCAGCCCGTTTTACAAAAATGGTGTGGCAGCTTATCTGCATTACCAGAGTCCTGAAATAAAAATACATTTCCCCTTCCTTGATCCATCAGGGAAAGTTGAGGCCTCTTTGCTGAGTCAAAGGCTCTTTTGAGCCTTCAGTGTTGTCCAGTAGATCATCATGATAATCCATACCTTTAAGGAAACCAGGCCAGATGTAAAATATATTTGGTGGGTAAAATTATGTGATATTTCTCTCTAGTGAGCTTTAGGCACTTCACAGAGATCAGGATAATTTTAAATGGCTCCCTGATCAAACAATAAGCTGTTTGGAATTCTAGTCTGTGGCATGAACTTCTTCTCAAGTACTGCAAAGGGAGAACAAGCATCCATTCTAGGTTGGTGCAAGCTCTTGATGCTGTACACTTCTCCTTGTCTGAAAAAACAAATGACATTATGTTTAGCTTTCTTTTTAAAATTACCTCGACTTTGAAACTAGCTATGGGCACAAATTACTGAAAAAAAATAATTCATGAACTTGAACTCCTTTTGGAAGTTCTAAAAATAGCCTCTGACGAGTATAAAGCCACTGATGTTACAAAGT
This sequence comes from Burhinus bistriatus, assembly GCA_013397275.1. Classification (NCBI taxonomy): domain Eukaryota; kingdom Metazoa; phylum Chordata; class Aves; order Charadriiformes; family Burhinidae; genus Burhinus; species Burhinus bistriatus. Next base: position 168,428 of record VYXH01002962.1, read on the forward strand.
TCAGTGACCTGTAATAACTATTATTGTTTCCATTGACCCATAGTAACAATTGACCCGGACTGGAACTAGTAACACTCAATAGTACATTTCCAATTTTTTTTAACGTTCCATTTTCCAAGACACACACACAAATATCAGTCTACATCAGAAAGTCCAGCTTTTAATCTGGTTATGCTTTTGGTGACAATAAAACTACAATCATAAAAGTAGAAAGTAATGAATGTAATGTCAAGTAACTAAATACAAATCAATAGACAATTGTGCAGAAAATCAAAGATAATTTTATGTCTTTGAAAAAAAACAATAAAAATATCAATGTTCATTATGCTGTGATATGTGGACACAACTGTGTTTATAAAAGCTAGTATCAGGTTGTGTAAAGCTGAAAGGTGAGAGGTGGATGTTGCTGTGGCGGAAGGTCAAGCATGGCAATCTAAGTCTGGGGAGCTCACTAACAGCTAGCAACATATATGCTGGACATATATATGGCACACATATGACACATATTTGTATTTGAGGATCTTTATACATCCACAAAATGGTTTCAGTATCAAGAAAATTTGTAGTCAACACAGTACCAACCACTTCTTTCAGAGGTTCATCTTTCTGCTTTCATTGAGTAAAAGCACAGGGGCAATCCTTAAAGTTTCAGACTGATCAGAATGAGATCTTACTTAATATTGGATAGAAAATGAAAAAAAAAAAGTTTCTTTTTCATAGTTCACTTAGTATCTCTTCCCCTGTGTTGAACTTCCCATTGCTGAATGCTTTTAAAACTTAAACAAATTACTTATTATCAAATGAAAGATTCATTTGAGGAAAGTATTTTAATGTCAGTGACTGTATGTGGAAAACTACCTTGAGTAATATGCAGAAAATACAACAGGGATATTTATTTTTTTTCTGTCTTTGTAGCATGATGCACACTATTCAAATTAGAATGTATTCAGTTTCCACTATTTTCGGCTTCTTTGTATTGTTACTTTTGCTCTGCTGCAAGATCTTCTCAGTCAATTTACTTACGATACACATTCTATACATAGAGGTACTATTTATGCATATATCAATTTTTTGAGGAGATGTACCAGAAGGGCAATACACCATGTAAAAACTATTCCAGCTAGTAGTTCTATGCTCTTGTTCATGTGCTAGACAATTGAAATTGAGCTTTTAATATCCCTAAGGAATAGGAAAACACTAACAAACATCTTGGTTATGCTGTTAACACTGCCACATTAGATGGTACATTACTAAAATAAAGTTTGAAATAGAAATTTACATTAATTGCTATTTCATTCACAATCCAATATTACCCTGAATAAGGAGAAAAAGGTTTTACCCTTGTGTAGAGGCTGCTCATTTTTCCATGAATTATGCATTTCCATTTTTTGACAAAAAAAAAGGAAAATTGTTTTTTCCCTGAAGAAATTCACTATATGAAGAAGTAAAACGCTAGATAATTTTATTCTATGCTGTAGGAAATGCCTTTTGACTTTTATTAAACTGCTTGCTGAGTTTCTGATTTCTTGAATTAAATGGTTATTATGTGGAGCCCTAGAGATGTGCAGCACTGGGAAGAGGAAAGAAGTCAAACTCTAAATTTGACTTTTCAATACTGCTTAAAAAACATCTCAAATTTGTCAAACAAAAGTGCCATCTTATTGTGGGTAAAAATTTCAAACATCGTCTTCCTACAAGTTATTTTCTTCACTTACCTGAGCTTCACTTACCTGAGTTAAATTGTTGTCTGGTGAATAAAGCTAATAGTTCATAAAAAATAATGTATACAATTAATTTTGACTTTCTGAAACTATGTTAGGGATAGATCATTATTTTTTTTTTCCTATCAGATGTAATTATTGTCTAAAATGATTGTGAAGTAACATCTGTAAATATTTCTTGATCGGTAATTTGGGAGAAGTGTGCTGCTAGCGTCCAAGATTTAGGGTCTTTAGATTCTACAGTGGTCTCAAAGTAGATTGCTAACTATTCTAAGGGTATGGTTTAAAGTCACATCTGCAATGTAGCTATTGTGGCTACACATTCAGCAAGTTCTCTATAACCTGCCTTTAAACAGATAAAATTTAAACATCTGTATCTGAGCTGCTCACTCTAGCCTGCGTTTTTAGTTTGGAGAGAAACAGACCCATCCAGAGAGCAATTTGTCTCACTTGTTTTAGACACCTATCTCTTTCAGTTACATACCTTGGAAATGTCTGTATCTCAGGTAGGAAAAAAAGAGCCTAGACTGGATGCCTTATTTTCAGATACCAAAGTTCGAGCAAGTAAATCCTACCCTTTCTAATGAGTAATCCTCTCTTTTTACTATATATGTAAGTTGAACAAGATAGAAGTATGATTTTGATGAGACTAAATGCTTTTACAAACTCAAGAAAATCTGTATTTGGATGAACCTCAGCGTAGGTTTGGCTCCCACTGCTTGTTCAGCTCTGCCGAGTGAACCCAGGGCCTCTGCAGAGAAAACACTATTGTCTCTTATCTCAGTAAGGAGCTGAGCGATCAGAGCGACAACATGAACAATAAAGCCACTATCAGCTGCAAGATTTCTGAAGCATAGAGCCAATATGTTTTCCCATTATGTAAAAAGTTGACTACGCATTAAGTCGTTTGGTTTCACTATCTTCATTTCATCACAGACATAAAAATGTACTAAATCCCACTGAGAATTGGTCAATTCACTTGTCCTAATAAGCAATTTCTCCAAATCCCAGATCACATAGTAATTACCCTCTGTTCAGTAAAAAGCTTTTGGGGTTCCTTAAGAATTTTGGTAAGCAAGGAATAAGTTAGTATTAGGGAATTAGAGCTAACAACTTCATTAAGAATTTTTACCTGACTATAGACTAAGGGACAATGACAGAATCTGGAAAATTCCAAATAATTTATTGTCAAGGAAGCAAATGTTCATCCTATGTGGCCAAAGACCTCAGGTGAAACTACAACATCTTGCGTGCATTTCAGAGCAAAGCTAGGCAGTTCAAGTGACAAGGTTAAATGTATACAAATGTCTGTTCCAGAGGAAATAAGAGAAGAGAAGCTGGGATACTACTGGAGCTGGAGCAGTCATAGGAAAAATGATCTGTATTACTGCACTATATCCACTCGCTAGCCATTTCCTCCTCAGAAAATTAAATGGGATTGCAGTCTGTGGCTAGTTGGCTTAGAGGAACTACCTCACACACGGTAGCCCACATGGAGCCCAACAGGCACGTGCCCCGACACGTGATACCTACCTAGCATATGACAGGGCTTCTTCAATGAATTGTGCCCCACTGCTGGGAGCAGCGTGCTCCTCACGGGTCAGATTTCTGGCATCAAGAGGTTGTAAGTTCAGCTCAGAAGCCATGGCTTAATGTCAATGAGAAGCTGTTTAAAAAATATCTACATATTCATGACATTCTCATAACTTGCAGGCATTATGTAGAAAGTGAGCTGGCAGAAGCTGGAATGCTGTCCCTGAACTAATGTGATAAGGACCGTAATGAAAGACTTACGGTATTAATAATTTTTAGCAGTATCATATCAGTGCTGTACCTCAGCCTGTGCTTTGGCTTGTATGAAACAAAAGTTGTATCATTATTATTTTAAGCCTGACACAAAAAGTCAGTGAAAGTAAACGTTAATACACTGTTATACAGTGTAAAAAACACTGGTAAAAAAGATGTGCTGGAATATAATCTGAGTCAAATCCTTCCTTCCTACTTACTTTTAGAAAATTATGCTTAGTTAATACATTTTTAATTAGTTTTTCTTTTGAAAATGAAGTTGTGATCAGACTAGAAATACCTTGAGGGCAATCTTTTTTACTGCTGGAATAGTTTGGCATTTTTCCAGATAAAAAGAGACATGAACAAAATGTACAGAGACATATGCAAAGTATCATAACCATATTTCTATGAAACCTCAAAAGAAATTGAGGAGAAGTTGGTCAAATGTATCAAATGCAGTTGGTTCAGAGACTAGAGGAAGCTTTTTTATGAAGTTTTACTCTGCCAGTCTGCAACACCTCGGATCTGTGATACTTCAACACAGTAGTCCCCAATAGACTCTAAGCTAACTAGACAGGAAAGTCTCATCCACCTTTGTCAGCCTTCCTATCAAACATCGCTTTGTCTCATGGGGTACTTCTTCTTAAGTTTAGAAACCACTTTCACATGTTAGCTGCTTTCTTGTAAGGTTGTCATGACGGCAGCAGGGTTTTGTTCGTGAAAGACTGCTGAGCAGAACCTTGCAGGTTCACCTTGCAAGAGCTTGTGAGGACCAGGCCTTTAAAAGCACGACCGAAGATTTGAGCGATATAAAGTCCAAAGAGTCGTCCATCTTCCAGCTCTACTGCCGCTTTATTCGAGCTGGACCCACAGTTTTTCACTGTCTTTCGGTGTCACAAGGGCAAGCAGTGCCAGGACCCCTCTCCCGCTCTGCGCTGAGAACAGGATGAGCATGCTAGGTCTGATCTACAATGACATGGAATGATCACAGCTTTCAGTACAAATGTGAGCACCAGACGCTCGGCACTTCTGAGGGCAAGGTCACTATCTAATATTCATAGAGTCTTTCACACTGTAATCCACTATCCTGCCCAGGAAGTTCAGGATGTAAGGCACTTTCCTTACTGAGTAGCAAAGCAATAAAAAATTCACCTCACTAAGAGTTAAAAGGATCTCCTTCACTTCCCCCGTATCTCTTGCGGTTTAAACTCTTCAGAGAAGTGGCAGTCTGTTAGTCTTGTGCCTTTCTCGGTTTTCCTGTGACGAGGAATCAATACTAACACCAGCGCTCTCACTCAGTTTGACAGCTTCCCCACTGGAAAGCACCCAGCTCAAAGGGTCACACCAACGAACGCATCCTGAAGTTTGTCAGCTGAATCCGTAGAATCTCACTGCTGGGGAATCTCACACCACAATCTCCCTCAGTAGAGCCACAGGCTATTAAGAGGGACAGCTTTCTGCTAGGTTGAGGGGTCCACATGTACCTGCAGCCCCATCTCTTATAAAACTTGGCCAGGATTGCCAGCCATGCCAAAAGCATAATATTTGAGATTCCCTTTCAGAAGCGATGGTCCTGAATGATTCATCTAGAAGCATTTCCATCTTCCACTGGAACACTGCCCACAAAACCAAGGCATTTCAATGAAGTATCAATACCTGCTACGTTCACCTTAATGAAGCCAAATAAACATTGGTTTACCATAGCAATAATGTACTTCTTTTAATGTATTTATAAATAACTATGACACTTCTTGTGTGGCTTGTCACTTGATCTCAGTCTTGTGCTTTGTAACTTACCTGAGGCAATCGGGAATCCCACAGAAATGCTCCTACTCGTTCCTTTTTATTCACTAATTGCAGCCAGAATCTTGGATGCAGTCCTAATATATGGATATATTCAGTGATAATAAGATCTGACATAGTAAAATGCAAGTTAAAAATATATGTTTAGCTAAATGTGATCGAATGGGACTACTAACATCCCCAGAAAACATAACAGAAGATAGAAATAAAATGAAAACAGTTCATGTTTTCCTGGGACTTTGGAAGCAGGTCTCCCCCCAAAAAATGTCAGGAATGAATGTGCCAATTTTGTATCTCTCCTGCACTGTTTCTTCTCTCCCATCCCTCATCCCATATCCCTTACACAGCTGGAACAATTCTCCTCAAACAGGAGTTTTATTGGACACTTTAGTCTTTAAAGAGCCTTTAAGACTTAGTAGATGCTGCTGATGTCCAACAAAATAAAATATTATAGAGGTACCAGCTGCTCCAGAAAACTTTTAATTCTGCTGTTACACCTGTGCTTTAATGAAATAAAATGCATCATTTCTTTTGTAATGAAAACCTGGATACTATAATAGTAGAGGCATTGCCTGTCCTGTCAGAGGCCTCAGGGAAATGCAGCGGCAGTGATGGCTAGGAAGAATGGTATAGTAATAGGTCAGTAATTTCAAGAGGATAACAGGAAAGGGAGATAAACTGAGACATCGGGGAGGAAAAAAATTAAAGATAAAATTTTATAGGGACTTCAGGTTCATTAGCAAGAAGACTACCGATTCACTAAAACTAAGTTTATAATCGGTCTATGAAGTTCAAACTTCACATAAATCACTGTCAAAATCTGACTGAAATCCAAATGAGTCAATATTTCTCTGTTGAAATGAATAAAATTAGAGCAGATGTGAGTCAACTAAAAGCATCTGTCGTGTCCAGCTAAACTAACTTAAACAGGATGGAGTTTACGGGCACCTTTCACACTGAGCAATCTGCAGAACAGCGCACATGGATGAGAATTCAGTAAAGGACTTGGGTAGTTTGATTTTTCTCCTAAATTATACATGTTTGCTCTGAACTGTATATACTGTATTGCCTGTTCTATTTGTGCTAGACTTGAATGGTAATGATATAAACAATTTATAAGGCCAGTACATACTAAGTGGTTTCAAACCCCTAGAGATTAGTGAATAATAAATAGAGCTGAGCCTTTTGTTAGGACCCTAATGCTCTCTCGTTTAAGTCACATATGATTATTGTGGTGCTAATGTCATTTTGGGGATGAAATGGATATTAAAATCATAGTATGTTTCAAAGAGATCCACTGAATAAAAGAGCCTGATTCCGCTGTCACTGACTTTAGCAAGAATGGGGTAAAGCTCTAATTCAGAGAAACAGTATTGCACTATTTATATTTCAAGGATGGAGGATATGAGACAAATGAATTAATATGATTTGTTTACAGCCCTGGAGGAAGTCAGTCTTGGAAGTTTTAATTTCTGTTCTGTTCTATTCTATTCTAGTCCAGTCTATTCTATTCAGCTTGTGCCACTGCCCTCATCCTCACAACATCCAAGAACATCCCAAGAGTTACTAAACAATATGTTCTGTATTTTTTACTTATGATTTGCTTTTGAAAGATGCAGTGTTCCAAAAGACTTGGGCATAGGGCTGGTTTTGGATTGGGATTCTAATTTTTTTTTTGTTTGTTTCTCCATTTTGGATTGGTCACAGAATTTGTCTCAAGGAGCTGTAGAACAAAAAGGGAAAAGTATTTTTTGTCTTGACTGAATGCGAAACTTTTGCTGTCCTGTATGTTTTTAGTACCTAAGCTGAGATCAAATGCCTGCACACTGTGCTTGCCATGGAGTGTGGAGATGTTCAAGGTGGTCTTCAGACCATGTGATTTAGACAGTTCAATCTCCCGTACAAACTTTACCTTTTTGAAGGGCAGCTCCACTGTGCTTGACAAATGCAACTGCCTACCAGAGTCCTAATACTTGAACCTTCAGCAATAGCCTGGATCCAGACCACTGAACACACTAAGGCTCAAGACGGACATCTCAAATTCCGTTTGAGATCTTGCGGAGAGCCAGTGTAAGGAACGCAGGGCAGGGCAGCTATCCTTTTGATAGTCCAAGATGTTAAAGAAATGTGTAATTGGTCTTGCACTACCTAAAGCTTCCTGAGCACTGATAAATTCATGTCTAGTTCTGTGGCAGTCTTATAGTCTAGCCAACAGTGACTGGTGACTATAAAATGAGAGCACGTAATTTTCTGCTGCAGGGGACCTTCGGGTTCCTAGCCAGCAGAAAATTGCAGTTGCTGCTCTCATTTGCCAGGACACACACCTTCCACTAACCAAACACTTGCAAATTCCTCAAAGCATTACTTTCATTTCGTGCAGGCACGAGCCACTCACTACTCATCAGGGCTCGGCAACGCTCCTTAAACCGCAGCAGCTTTTAATTCTCGCTTTGCCTGCTGTCACCCACCACCCACCACCACACCACCTTTCCACAGAAGAAGGAAAACATGATTTTTTTTCAATTTTTTTTTTTCCTTACAGTTTCCAGACGGGAATATCTGAGAATCATAGAACCGTAGAATCATCTAGGTTGAAAGGGACCTTTAAGATGATCAAGTCCAACCATCAGCCTAACACTGCCAAAATCACCACTAAACCATGTCCCTAAGCACCACATCTACGTGTTTTTTAAATACCTCCAGGGATGACAACTCAACCGCTTCCCTGGGCAGCCTGTTCCAATGCTTGACAACCCTTTCAGTGAAAAAATTTTTCCCAATATCCATCCTAAACCTCCCCTGGTGCAACTTGAGGCTGTTTCCTCTTGTTCTATGGATTGTTACTTGGGAGAAGAGACCGACCCCCACCTCACTACATCCTCCTTTCAGGTAGTTGTAGAGA
>VYXH01002962.1:187423-215973 GCA_013397275.1 Burhinus bistriatus
GAACACAATAAAAGAAGAGATATCTTTGATTTATATGATGGCAGAGCACTCCCTCAGGAGCTGAGAAAATTTTATTGTCTTTCAGAGAGTGTTCTCAATTGTGTATTTGGAGGGGTTGCTAAAGGCATCTCTTGGTGAGGACAATCTCCAGCCTTCTTTTGGAAACTGAGCTATTGCATTTAATGCAAAGACTCAAATGTCAAAATCTTCCCAGGTTGAGGAGACACAACCATGCATGCCTACTGGAGGAGCATTTCAAGGAACTGGAGATACTTGGCCTTGAAATTGTACTTCAAGCACTTTCAAAACTTTTCTTTAAACAATTGAAGGGGGTTGAGGGGGGAGAGAACTGGGGAAAACACAGTTCTGTGCTCTTCCCTCTATGATGAGCATCTTCTGGCATTTAAAAAAAAAAAAAAAAAAGGAAATTGAAACTTTGAAATGGTTACCTCATAGATCTTTTTCAGAGGTATTTGTCTCCTCATAGTTCAGAATAATTTCAGTCCAATTCTCTTTATTCGTGCTGTAATCCCATTAAAATTGCAGTCTCAAGACAGTTATCTGTTAGAAATTGGTCTTCCTCAGCCTAAGGCTCTGTTTTCTGAAGAATGTATTTATAAAGGGTCTGACTGACAATCAAGAGTACAAAGCAGAACTGCATTTCAGGATGTGTTTTACTTCAGGACAGAGTGAAGCAGAAAAGAGCAGAAGACAGCAAGAATAAATAAATGCAGTCAAAATGAAAGGGCCCTTTACAAAGATTGCAGGTGGGAAACAAAAAGAAGTGGTCAGAAACAATATAAAGAATTGTTCCAGATCTACTGGATTTACTGTGTATTATCAGCAGTGTTAATACCCTTCCAGCAGTATCTCATCCCTTCTCTTAACCTGTGAGAGCTTGTTGCAGAGCACTGGGATTTCCTGACACAAAGTGCTAACGCAAAATACATTAAAAACTGATTCTCATTGTCAGCAGGTCAATGTTGTACAAAGAAATGGAGGTTTTGAGTAGAATATCTTTAAAGTGTCTGTTTCATTATGATAACGGCATTCTCTTTTCATGGTGATTTTCTGTAGTGTTATTACGTTGGGTGCATTCATTTTTGCTAACTCAGGACAAAAAGATCTTATTAGAAACATTTGCATCTTCTCAGCCAAAATAAAAGCTGATACTGTGACATGTTTCCACTGAATGCTGTTAATGAAATGAGATCTTTTTTGTGACAATACACAAATAGCAGACATGCTTCTATGCTCACTTTCCTAAAATGCGTCATGATAAGATAACCTTCCTCTTCATATTATAAACAGAATAAACATTTCATTACAGTAGTAAGAAGAAGGTTCTGATACACCACTGTTAGCACAGTGTAGATCCTGTAGATGTTTTCTATTGAAATATCTTCAAAGGGCTGCTTTGCATATCTATCGAGAAGTCATCTATGTGTTTTGAAAGTGTTTGTTGTTTTTTTTTCCTAAGTCATAAGAGAAAAGCAAAGGCCACACAGTTGTCTTGGTGTTCTCTTTTATTTATTTTTGTTTACCAGGCTAAGTTCAGCTGAACTGAAAACACAAGAATGCTCATCTTTAACTGACTTTGAATTTGAATTTAATTTTCAGAAACATCATATATAAGGTTATGCACCTAAATGGTAGATATGTGAATATCTGAAAAAGCAATAAAGGAAGAAAGCATCCAAGAAAAAAATGTTTTGGAGTATAATTCCATCTTTAAAGTTCAACATAATGTAACTAATGTATTAAGCTCCTCAAGGATGTTTTTCACTGTGCTCAGACATAATGAAAACAATTCAGTGCCTTCAGCTGTATATACTTAGGACACATCCTTAGAGTCTTTGCTGCACTCCTTTCAGAAGGTGAATAGTCTCATCTCTCACTAATGTAAATCCAGTTTAAAAGTGTTCAAATGTTCATATTAAACTGTAGTTTAATATGCAAAAACCAAACTAGCCAACATTGTCCATTCTCATTACAGCTGCTCTGAAGACAACAAAAAAGAAATATTAAAGGGTCAGAATATTTTTATTGATTGTAAATGATGTTTTCTGTTATCTTTGATATTGAAACTGAATCTTTCAGCATCTGTTCAGCAGTAATTTTATTTGACAGAATGCATTGTACAAATAGCTTAATAAACAACATTTTGATCACTTCCAAAAGTTTGGAACAAAATCCTCAAGATGTTGTTTTGCACAATTTTAGCTTTTGAAATAAAAAAATTACATTTTTAAAAAGCAATACTTTTTTTTTTTGTTATTATCAGCTATGATACAGCATCATAAGGGCATTAAAAAGCTTTCAAAGATTTTTCTCTTAATAGGTTTTTCACAGTCTTTGCTAGTATATAGCGTTTCTCCAAAAACACTTTTAAATTTTGACTTGAAATTTAATAACATTAAAAACTACTGAAGGCAGAGTTCTAAGTTTTAGCAACATCCAGAAATACCAAGTCACAAGTGATTCCCAGCTCCAATTCACGCAACCTAAACTTGAGGTATCTGTATGTTAGGAGTACACACAGCTAAGATTGCTTCTCTAGTCAAGGCAATTCTAGAAGCTGCTCGTTGAGAATGTAGATGGCTTATGACAGTGCCTGCATTGCTCCCAATTCACTCGAGAAAGACATTACGGCAGGACCCTCACAAAGGTACCTCAGTCAAATATCTCAAATTAAACGGAGTGAATCTAGACTAAGTACTAGAACAAGACATAGGCAGGTATCATATTTCCCTTTCCCAGTTACAGAGGACAGGAAGCTCTCCTAAAGTGTTGCGGAGTATAAAACCTCTATACACATTGAGACAGCTTCCTTTTGTTTTCCAAGTGTGGAAGGGTTTGTGTGTGTTTGGTTTTTACTTTACTCTTTGTAAGTGTGGAAGCAAACTTTGAAGTGATGGAGACAGCTGCATTTGACAGAACTGACACGGTTTTTTTGCCATGTCACTTGCAGTTTGTGAAAATGAAAACCCACAAATCTTAAAAAGAATGAAATATAGCGGACATAGAGGCAATGAAAGGAGTCTCCTTCCACTCTGTCTTCCCGAGTCTGCAGGTGACAGATTGCAGTGTGCTGAGTATGCAGTTCTGCAATGGAAGTTGTACATGTGATAAGAAATGCTCTGTGGGAATGACAAAAACTGTATGTAAAATTATGCAGAAAAGGAATAAAAAAAATTCCTTCTAGCCTAATAAAAATGCACAGATTCCTGGTAAGATTCTGGACTGCTGCACAGGTCAAATAGTTAGAGCACAACAGCTTATAGAATCATTACCTCTTCAGCAAAAACCAGAAAGTCACAGGCAAAATCAGGTGAGCCCTTTTACTTTGAAGATAAAGACTATTTAGAAATAATTTACTTGAATTCAGGGTACTTTTGAATTGAGTGTTCGACAAGATGACCTGGGTGAAAAAAACAATTTGATATGTGAAAGCTATCTTCACAAGACATGCAATTTTTACAAACTGTTTTCAGATAATGGCTGACAATAAGCTGCTGTAAAACTGAAAACTTTTACATGGAGTTATGGGGTTTTAGTCACTTTCCATCAACTTTAAGGAACTAAAAAATAAAAAGACTAACATATTAAACAATTTGAACTATCTGAAATGTATCAAAGACAATAAAAGGAAGTGTAAGACCCTTTTGAGCACATCCTCTAAGGCTCGAACTCAAATCACCTATTAGAAATACTAAAATATGTTAGGTTATATTTCATTGACATTTGGACATGTGATTACTTCATGTTTTCAAGAAGCCATTAATAATATTTATTGAACCAGATATATCCCCCTCATGAAAGAAACAAGGAAGGAAGGAAGGAAGGAAGGAGAAGGGAAAGAAAGAAAGAAAGAAAGAAGAAAGAAAGAAAGAAAGAAAGAAAGAAAGAAAGAGAGAAAGAAAGAGAGAAAGAAAGAGAGAAAGAAAGAAAGAAAAAGAAAGAAAGAAAGAAAGAAAGAAAGAAAGAAAGAAAGAAAGAGAGAGAGAAAGGAAGGAAGGAAGGAGGGAAGAAAGGAGGGAAGGAAAGAAAGAAAATATGTGAAATGTGAAAGAATGACAAGGAATTAAATGTAGTTAGGAACAATGACACAGGCTGCTGTACTAGTAAAAAATAAACAACAAAAAGAGTAAAGAGTATCAGCTGAATTTAAAATTGAGAAGGTGCCAAAACCCATCAGGTAAACAAGTGTTGGTAAAATGAGGCAGGAAAAGAGAAAACTTAAGCTTTTAAAGAATTCAGGTGTAAGTAAAAAAAAAAAAGGGTCCAAAAATGATACAATCAAATCCATGTGGATATTTTTCCATCTACTTTATAGGACTGCCACCTATGACTCTGAGTGAATGTCACCTTAATTCCAGGTGTTCTATATATCAGTTCACTGATGTGTTTACCTGCCTTTGACTTCTCAGAAAGTTTCTTTTCTTTGATTTATAGTGATGTGGTCTCTTATTATTTGTTAATCAGATGTTTGTGACCTTTTCCAGGGAATAAATATAGCTGAATATCAAAAGATAAATATATGCTGTAGTGAAACATCTGACGTGCTTAAGAACTGAAACTCCCAGGAGAAAAGAAATTAACAGATGGGATAGTTAACATAGGCAGAGGTGAGACAGTTAACTAGGATGGAATAAAGATGTAAGAATTAAATCCATTATTATTAATGTTGGATGACAAATAAAACTGCAGTAGGCCATGAAATAAAAACAAACCAACAAAATTACTGTAGATATTTCCTGTGTTGAATGTGATGTATTTTCCTTTGAGAATCTAGCTGCGAAAAAACTTAGTTTGGACACCCAACTATTAGCTCAAACTTGCTAACTTGAACTTAGCTCAAATTTGTTAAACACATTAGTCTGAAAAATACTTTTTAAGGCAGAGATACACAAAACTTCTAGAGGAGAAGCTGGTTTTTCTTTTCACAGAGATACTCCAGGGTACTCCTGTAGCTTTTTAATAATGTGTATCCACTTCATATGCATCCTTTGAACGTAGTCTCTATATCTGGGGGTTTGAACCACTGCTACTCCACAAAAAAATGTTGCATCTTCTGAACTGCAGTAGAGAGAAGAATTCTCGTTCATCTGGTAATGAATTAGTGGGAAAGAAAAAATATTTATTTCATGTGTATTATAATGTATTTCCCATACTAAACAGAATACTAAACAACAGATACCAGAGATGAACATTTTTTCTAATTTTCTGGTGGTTAATTTGTTTAAATTGCAGAGTAACGAGAAAAGTACAGACATTACACCAATATTTAGTAAGGCTAGATGGGATGACCCAAATATTTACAAGTCAAATAATCCATAAAACCTAGGCAAAATAAAGAAAAAGCTGTTTTGGAACTAAGAAGGTAATGAATTAAAGGATAAGAATACATAGCAATTAGTGAAATAGAAATGATCCTATGCCAAACTCATCTTGTACACCAAACCAGAATTTACTCCCCAATTAAACTGCAAGTTTTTTAAAGTCAAGATGCAACAGTCAAACTGATGTAAGATATTTAACTTAGAACCAGATTACGTACTTCAAAAGCTGTGATTTCAATAAAACAATTTTAGTAATTTCCAGAATCAATGGAGTTAGTACCCCTTGATGCCAGATGTTGGACAAAAAGTCTTCAGTGGGGAAACATCATTTAATGAAGGTTTTTATGGAGAGGTTCTTTGCATATAAGTTTTAATTTTCCTGTTTTTTAAGAAAACCCAAATGAATAAGCAATTCCACTTGAATTCCAATGTAATGCCAAAAAGAAACAAAACAGGGAAAAAAAACAGGGAAAAAAGACATAGTTTTTTTGTTGTTGTTCTATAAAGAGAAAAGTAAAAAGAGAAATAGAGAAGTAATATTATTCTACACACGGTATTAGTCAGAGCAGTGCTGGAACACTGTGACCAATTTTGGTGTCATATATTAAAAGGTCATTGAAAAATGGGAGATACTGCATAAAAAAGTCACAAATTTATTTTGAAAGTTAGAGAAAATTAATTCATTCGAAAAACCGAAGGGTTAGTCTTTTTAATTTTTCTTAAAGAAAGGAATGAACTGATTACATTGCAAATAAATGCTAAAGACAACACAGTTTTTATTGTAGCAAAAATAAAGGAGTAAAAGATCCACTGGTGTAGACCTTTGATATCGCCAGATCAAACCTATGACATTCTGAAAGGTAGGCTGAAACAAAGTCAGGCACAATTAATTGAGAACAACAAAAGACCTACTCAATTAAATATACTGGGTTTGTAATATATGATGAACAAAAGGCAGACTACCTGTAGTGATCTGGTGCTAAACTTTTTGGAACTATGACAGAGATTCATTTTGTATTACTTTGTATTTACTTCTTTACCTCTTTTCCCCTCTCCATGTTATTGGAGTGTTTAGATGAACAAACTAAAAGTATCTGGTAATGTATCTGAAACCAAATACAAGTGATATTTATAAAGAATTACATGGCAAGACCACTTTTAATAAAGTGTCTGGTATAAACTTTGAACTATAGCAATCGCAATAAAACCTATGGTCCTCTCACCTACAGGGCTAGATTTTTAAAAATTAATTCCTTTTTTTCATATATTCACTCACTGATATGTTTACTAGCTAAACATTTCTGTATCACTGTAGTAATTGAATACTTAGATTTAAAAAACTAGACAGTGTGGTGGGTTGACCCTTGGTGGGCACCTGGCGGCCAACCAAGATCAACTCATCACAGAGGGGTTCTCAAACAGTTGAAAATAAACTGTTCCCCATCAGCATATTTGTACACTTATTGTTGAGAAACAGATTAACATAACTGAGTTCCATCAGGCCAAAAAAAGAGATCAATATTAAAGCAGAGGCATCTTCACCAAGAGTACGCCTCGGTATGAGATAGAAAAAGAATGAAGGACATGGTTTGTTCTAAATCTGTAAAATAACCTTTGCCCATAATCAGTTACCATATGTAGAACTACTTCTAGAGAAGTAAACTGAATACAAATGCATCAATATCATTTTGCACATTATTGAAGTTCTCAATTTATTTATTTTTTTAAGAAAAGTAATCTCTTCCTGTCTCTTCGCCTCCTGCAGCAATTAGCCAATGGAAAGTACAAGCAGAGGGGCCTAGTAAGCATTAATGTTTGTGCATGTTTAGGTGTGCATACATATGTATAGGTGTGACGCATGTGAAAACTATACGACATGAATCCTAAATTGGAGACACGCCTTTCAACTCTGCATTTAAAGTATTAGGTTGTACAACCTTACTCTGGTCTCTGTGAAAGCCTTATCTCTTGTACCACTGAGCCTCCTACTACTGAACAGTAGTTTCATTATTTTTCCTGAACAGTCTGGCCATGTAGTTTCATCTATAATGATGGTTAAGCTGGGGGAAACCACTCTTTCAAATTCAAAACAGAGGCCATTGAGGACCTCATACAGAGAAGGGAGGGTCAGAGCAAGGATTCTTGCCCATCATTCAGGTGGAAGCAACCTCTACAGGGCTCCCCTTTCTCAGCTCTGTAAGCAAGATAAACTGCTGTGTGACATGGACAACCAAGGCAGGATGGGTTGGAAATAAACTTCTACTCAGCTGCATCTAATTGGACATTTGATAGCACTGAAAAGTCCAGTGGGATCTTAATACTCAGTAATTAGTGGGCAGATGACTGCAATAAATGGCGACATTAAACAAAGGAACTTAAGCAGTACTGTGTAACTGTGACCTGGTCTGTTCTGAACTAACTCAGAAGTGGTAAGTCCAAAATCCAGCTATTGCTCTTGTGAGACTGCCATTCCTCCCGCAGACAGTGCTGTCAGCAGTTAGATACTGCCCTTATCATTGTCCCTTTAGCTGCTCTGAAATATTTTTATAATCCCCAAGGGTTTCAAATGAAATAAGCGACTGCAGTTACACAATAAAATCCTGCTCCTACTCACCTCGTATTATCCATCACAGATAAATCATTGTTCTAAATTGATATCAAACATAACCAAGTCTCTTTTCTATTGAACTATTATAACAATTACTTTTAAAATTTAATAAGCTTATTGTAGAAGTCAAGCTTTTAATTATTTTCATTTCAGCCAGTGCCACCCTTTTGGCTGGTCTCTATAAGAGACAATTTGATTCACTTTGTGTTGTAGGTCACCAGTGGGACTTTAATTTTCCTAGCAGACGTGTTGGGAACACAAGGAAATAAGGAGTTAAACACTTTCAAATGCAAGTGCGTATCTTGGTTTATCTTGGGTCTGTGAAGGACATCGGGCTGCTCTGTGATATACAAGAAATGCTATCCATTCCAGAAATCAGCCTGATTATGGCAGGGTTTGCTCACTGTATTATTACTTTGGCGTAACTAGAAATGGGGTGTTGCAAAAAAAACCCAAACCAAACTAAACCTAAACTAAATCAACCAACCAACCAGTCAGTGTCTGTCAGTTTGTGTCATCCCGTCCCGTCCCCCCCCCCCGCCCCTGAAATAACTGTTTATCCATTAAGTATGCTTAAATTTTAATAGGTACTTTCTTATTCTGAAAGAAGTTGGTTGTCAGAAACATGTTGGAGAGAGGGATGGGACTGGATGGGTACATCCCCGTGTAAAAAACAAGGATTTCCCAGGTCCTGTTACAGTAAGAAAGCCTTTAAATAGAGTTTTGTCACACACATATCCCAGCACAAAAGCAAGGGAGTACTGGTGGAAGTGAAGGTGTTACCACCTTCTTTATTATTTATCCTATTTATTTATTTTTCTCCCTCTCTGTGAGACCAGTATTCACATTCCTTCTTTGCGTGAAGTTATTAAAACCCATATCTAAGGAAAATACCCTAATGCTATTACTTTATTTAGTGTAGCTGGATGTTCTTAATCTCTCTTACTGCTGTTGTACTTTGAATAAACTATTAAATATTAAATAGAGTTCAGATGTCTTATCTGCTGAGAAAGAATAGTAACCATGAGCTCTTTCTCTGCTTGTCTGTCTCCATTCCTTTGTTTGATGACAGTGAAAGTTTCTAATTTGCTGCTGATTTTTGTATAAAATTAGGTTCTTCCTTTGTGGATGGATAAATAAAGGAATACATTCATAGTTGCTCTATTACAGACTGGAATACTAAGTGATTTTTCTAAAGGAAGATAATAATGAAAGCATTAGTGAAAAGGATAACATTAAGAAAGAGGAATAAAAGGAAATGAGTAATTAAAGCCTAAATAACCTCCACAGTAATAACCCACCTTCACAACAAGTAAAAATATCTTGTGTAATCAGTAAATCCCACACACAGTGAAGAGGCAGGAGGAAGCAATCCCACAAGTCTGTTTGCAGACACTGTGAAGCGCTTCATCTATTGTTCTCTATGTAAGAGCTCTTCGTAAGAGACTGTATAATCACATGTGTGCAGAGAAAAATAAATAGAGAAGCACTGAGGGTCTGATCATAGTTTCTGAGCTCCATCATCCTCCCCAGCGTTGGGTGGGCTATAGCGTGGTTCTGCACTTATTTCCCTTGGAAGTGGTTAACCAGATGAAGTGTACTCGGTACCAATTCTTCAGCTGATAGACCTATTAAAAGCTTTCATTCCTTTACTCTCTGTTTAGCTACCAAAATCCAAAATGTATGCCCAAATCCTCATAAACTGTTTCACTGCCCAAAATTTTTTGACGCATTGGATTTGGGCAAAATGGGCTAAGGAAGTAGATCTTCAATGATCTCAGAGTGATCTGACCAAGGGACTCTAACAAGCTTCTCTCACAGTTGCTTTCTTTGACTCAATGGTATTGCATAGGAAGTTAACAGCTTCATGGGAGTTTGCTAGAGAATTCTATCCCAACATACCTTGTAGAATGCTATCTAAACAGTTTTGACATCAATAGGTTGTGTCAGGAACAGATCTCTCACATCTCTGGTAATTTACAGAACCACTGAGTAAAAGAATAAACAGGAGTAGCCACAATCTACTTTGGGAAAAAAAGAGCATTGGCCAGTGCAGTACACATGACTGAGGATCCAAATCTGAGCACGAGTCACAGAATCACAGAATCACTGAAGTTGGAAGGGACTTCTGGATGTCATCTGACCCATCACCCTTGCTCGAGCAAGGCCACATTGAGCTGGTTGCCTAAGACCATGTCCAGAGATCTTTTGAATATCTCCAAGGATGGAGACTCTGCAATCTCTCTGGGCAACCTGTGCCAGTGCTCAGTCATCCTCACAGTAAAAAAAGTGTTTCCTGATATTCAAAGGGAACCTCCTGCATTTCAGTTTGTGCCCACTGCCTCTGGTCCTGCCACTGGGCACCACTGAAAAGAGCCTGGCTCTGTCATTTTTGCACCTTCCCTTTAGGTGTTTATGTACATTGAGAAAATCCCCCCGACTTTTCTTTTCTCCAGGCTGAACAGTCCCAGCTCTCTCAGCCTTTCCTCATAGAACACATGCTCCAGCCCCTTAATCATCTTCATGGCCTCTCTCTAGTTGTTCCATCTCTCTTTTGTACTGAGGAGCCCAGAACTGGATACTGGACTCCAGGTATGGCCTCACCAGTGCCAAACAGAGACGAAGGACCACCTTCCTTGACCAGCTGACAACACTCCTAAAGCAGCTCAGGGTACCATTAGCTGCCTTTGCGACAAGGACACACTGCTGGCTCACATTCAACTTGTTGTCCACAAGGACACCAAGGTCCTTTTCTGCCAGGCTGTTTTCCAGCTGTGTGGTCACTGGCAAGTACTGGTATATGGGGTTGCTCCTCCCCAGATGCAGAACTTCACACTTCCCTCTCTTGAACTTCATGAGGTTCCAGTCACCCCATTTCTCCAGCCTGTCAAGGTCCCTCTGGATGGCAGCACGACCCTCTGGCATATCAGCCACTCCTCCCAGCTTTGTGTCATTAGCAAACTTGCTGAGGGTACCCTCGGCCCCATCATCCAGATCATTAAAGATGTTAAACAGAACTGGACCCAGTAACTGACCCCTGAGAAACACCACTAGTTACAAGCCTCCAGCTAGACTGTATGCCACTGATCACAACCCCCTAGGGCCCGACTGTTCTGCCGGTTTTCGATCCACCACGCTGTCTGTTCATCCAGGCCATACTTAAACAGAAAGATAGACCAGGGATAAATGAGGACAAGAAAAGAATTTTTTTTCAAAAGCCACCATTCTGATCAGATAGTGCAAACAATGATTTGAATAGTATGTTTTCTTCACATTTTGGTGGATTCTACTCATGAAAGCCTGGTTTTCCCATACATTGTAGAAACCTAGATCAATGCTCTAGTTCCTAGGTATGAGCAGAGGGGCTAGGGAATGAGTGGTCCCACATGAAAATGATGGATGTGTCCTTCTGTGGATTTAGTCCATATTTCCTCCCAAGTAGCTTTGTGGACTAGAGGACAGGTGAGGCATATCAGAAAGAAAAACAAAGGTTTTCCTGTTCTTCTATAATTATCTACTCTTAAAGTCAGAAGTAATCTCTTTTTATGAGTTCATCCTTCCTTTCCTGCCATGAACTTGAATCAAAAGCAATATGGCATGCTGGTTTATCGAAGTCAGAGGTTACAGATACAAATACAATTTTCAGTTACTCATACGAGAAAGAAAAGAACAGTGAGGTTTCTTCTTCAAAGCATCTTTTTTTCTTTCTTGTATTTATAGCTAATTAACCTGATCTTACTTAAGCTCTGCCCTGTGACATTAATGTCTTCTTCATCCAGAAGCTGTGTATATCGTCTGAGTTATACCATAGTGTTTTCGTACATCCTTTCACCGGATTAAAAATAGACCATTTTACTTAATGAACCACAATATTTCACCTAATCATAATTCAAGTCAATATTTGCAGCATAACTCATGGTTGCTAAAGAATCAAATAGTTCTGTATTTACCATTTTATATATGCTAAAGGTCATTTTCTATCAATGATTTAGAAGTGCACCAGAGAACCACACAATTTTTTAGGAAAGGAACAGATGTAAATTCTGAGGCAATTTGGGTACACAAATTATCTATTTCTGTTAGTCTTAAGATTTTTCATCAGTACTATTTTAATCTTCAAAAAGAAATGAGCAATAAAAAAAGAAAATTTTCCCAAGCATGCCAATTCACAGCCTTGCAAAGAGTGCAAAAAGGATTCAAAATCCCATTTTCTTTGTATTTTTTTTTTCCTGTGGTAATAATCATTTATCTCAATGTATTGTTAGCATAATGACATTCTTCAGTTACTAAATCAGCAGACGCAGGTATCCACTGGAGAAAAATTAAGGTGCAAGGTAAGGCATTACAATGAGGAGGTAAATACAGGAAAAGTCAGTTTTAGAGGATATTTATTTTTGAAGTTTACCCTTAACTGTACTTTTCTTCTGTAAGCCATCAACAGCCAGATGGCTTACAGTTAATGCATTCACTCTAACCACTGTTTAAAACTAATTAGAAATGAATGAATCTAAAAGTTGGGCAGGAATTAGGGTGATAGAAAAATACAGTCCTGGTTAGCTATAATCTAGTTCTAAATCATCTACTTAGAACTTCTGAGATAGGCAGAAGTCTAACAGGAACTTCATCCACCTGAGGGACTTGATAATTTGACCTTTACATCACTAAATCCAAACTTGCAAGTTAAAACATTTCTGTTCAATGACTGTTTCAACAGAATTTCCAAAAGCAACCAGGTAGCTCCTTTCTGACCCAAGAGATCCCTAAAAGCAGTTTATTTCCCCATGTGAACATCTACAGCAGCTTACATTCCAGTATAGTCAAAATGAAGAGACATACAGGGTCCACTTCATCTGCTGAAGAAAATGCCTAAACTCTTTCAAACTGTCTGTATGTTTCTACGTGCTTCAGAGGGAACTCAGAGCAACTAACTCAGATCAAGATCTCTACAGTTAGAGAGACTGAATCTTATTCCCAAACCCCTTTTTTTTCCTACATGTTTAGAAATTCTGAAGTCCCAGAAAATAAACGTTGGCTTCTCTGCAAGCCCCACTGTGCTCCATAAATGAAGCAATTCTTAGACAAACCCCCAGTGGAGGTCCTAAACCAACGGGCATTTTCAACTTGATTTCTGTGTACCAACAGGAACAAGGCCTTCATAAAACTCAGGAAGAATTGCTTTCTGGTGTGGCAGTGGACTTGCTGTTAGCACAACCTGCTATTATAATAATGAAATGGCTAGGGCACTTGCTTTAGAAGCTATAGACCAAGGTTCAGTTCTTCTCTAGCATGAATAACCCAGATACATGTGTGGCTTTTTTTTTTTAGATTGCCTTTCAGTGTCATCTTGCACTCCTCCTGTACTGTTAAAGGATCTTACAATAGCACCCACTGCTCAACTTGGAGCTAGGGAAAAGAGTTAGCCCACTTATTTTCATACCTAGACAAGTCTTTGGTGAAAAATAGTTGTGTAAGTCAAAGAGAATGATTCAGAGATACTGTTTTTTTTTAATACTATCTTGAGTTGCCTAAATTCAGTCAAAATTATTAGAACCAAAACTTCCTCCGAATGCTTGAATATAAACAGAAACAATGTGAAGTGAGTTGTAGTCTATCCACCCTCACCTACGTTATGTTAAAGTTCAAATTCAAATTTTCATGTGTGTGATGAACACAACAGAAGGCAGTCATTGTCCTTTCACAGCAAAATAAATCTGTTTAAAATGGTTTCTTAAGTTTTGGAGGAGTCTGAAGGGGGAAAGTGAGGGAAGGACAGTGTGATAGTTAAAGCAGTTGCCCAGAAATGAGAAAGCTGTACTCAGTTCCCTCAGCTGTCTAAAGTCCTGGAACCCATATCTCCAATTGTCACAAAAATCTTAATTTGAATCCTATTCAATTCTATTCCTTCATTTCAAGCTAAGTGCCTATACAGCCAGGATTAATAGACTCAGGAGATTAGCTTTCAGCCATTCATGAATTTGAGTATTAAACAGTATATTGGTCTTCTTGTACTCAAAGAAAAAATTCTTACCTTGCATAGCACTGGTTGCTGAAATTTGTCGAAAAGAAAATCAGATTTCTTTCACGATTGAAAATGAGAACCTGGAAAGCTAGGCTCAAAATTGCTATTTTCAACATTTTATTTATATTTTTTTGCTTCTTAAATGTTTTGCAAGTGCAATGACAGAGAAGGCCCAAACAAAGGAGATGCCCTTTAACAACAAAATTCCTATTGACTTTAATGAAATCAGTCTGGAACTGACATCCTTGTACTGAATGAGGACCCGCCAATGCTTTCTGTTTCTAATACACTGATCTTATATAGGATGAACTATCTTTTACTCAATGGTCCAAAACTTTTCAGAAATGTAGGCAAATTTTTCACCTTTACAGGTTTTACCTTAGGGTTGTTATTCAAGATGTTTTTGTTTTGGTTTTTTTGTTTGTTGGGGTTTTTTTTGTTTTTGTTTTTGTTTTTTTTTATTTTGGTAAAACTTACTACTAGTCTGAGAATTAAAAATGAAATTGCTCTCTAAAGGATCGATTTTCAACTGAACTTTACTGCTTGGCCCATTTGGAAAGTTTGCATCTATCATACATCAATGTTATTTGCACTCACTAGTACAACCAGAAGTTAAAAAGGAAACAGTATATCCATGTAAAATTAATTAAGTTCAACCGTGACCTCATTACATTGATGGAGTGTTGTGCAGCTACCTGAAACCAAAACAAATTTATTTTGATTAAATATACTTCAATTTATAAAAACAACATATCTCACCCAAGTCACAGGATTTCAGAAACATACAGCTTTCATTCTACAGTTCGTCTAGGACTTACATGATAAAATCGAGTTTCTTATTTTTCTCATTCTTTTTTGAGGTCATGACACAAATTCTTGATTTGCAAAAAAACCACTGCATGGTCAGTTCCTTGGCAGAAGTTTGATTTAATCAAATTTAATTTTAAAGTTCATCCATATTTTAAAATGTGTATTAAAATCATTAGAACATGGTCTAGTGTCACTTTTAATCCTGTAAGAAAATTTACCTTCATTCTTTACAGGGAGAATTGAGTAGGAAATATTTTTTCCAATTCACTGGAGCATTTGGAATTTTAGGAAAATTCCTAGGTGGTCATAATACATGGTACTGTAACACCTGCCTCTGAATCAATAAATTGATAGGGCACATGAAGTATGAAAGTATTAAATCCCTCATAGAAGGAATTTAATCCAGGTCTTCTGCTTCCCAGTTAAATAACCTTCCTACCCGATCATTTATTATTCTGGGATCTCGCTTGTTCTCTCTTCCTTGCCAGATATTCTGTCCAAGACCTGGGAAACCTTTCGAAAAGTATTTCATTTAAACAATTCATCACAGCAAAAAGGATTAGTTTGAGGAAATTGGCATTTTCTGAGGACAAAATCACTGTGTTGAAATATTCCTGGTGGCTGTTGGTCACCATCTCTGAGACTTATTTTGATTATTATATGCAGAGATTTCTTGTTAGCTACACCATACACACACGCACACACATACACATATACCCAAAAGGAAAAACAGGCTGAAAGAAAAATCCATGGGGAAGTCGGTGGTGCTAGCAATACTTTGCTCACGAGCAGAGCTTGCTGAAATAAATGTTGCCTCTGGTTTGCAATGCATGGCTCAGGTTATTTTTTATCATATTAAAAACATTAAAGTTGATATTGAATTATTCACTGGGCATGATATGCACATAAATTCATTTTAAAATTAGGTTTCTAACTAGATCTTCTAATGAATGAGAATAAAAAGCATAGCCTAATATTAAAAACAGAGGATGAGGAAAGATTTAATTGTAACCCTAGTTTTGCTCAGAATTGGTTGTGGTGTACTGGATAAATTACTGATATCTTATCTTCCCCATCTGAGGGAAGAAGATGATAACATGAAACACAGAAAGTAGTGAGATGGTTCATTCATTGATGAGTCTCAGAGCAGTGAAATATTCACCTGCACAGCTCTGCAGAATGTAAAGTGGTATTCTAAAATAATTGTACCAATTATCAAATAGTGTTAATATGGAATTTCTTCTGTCTTTAAAAGGATATTTTAGGAAAACAGTGTGAATGAAGGCACCGCTGACCTCCAAAATTTAATTTTTGTGAAACTGGACCTTAGATTTAGATGGGAGGCAATGTAATTATAGATGATATTACATCACACACAAAGTGTCATCTTGTCCCTTATCACAGAGACAGCAAAGTCATAATTAATGCATTACATAACTACTTATGTAGTGCTGAAGAGCATGGTGAGAAAGGTGCTTTTCAAATCGAATTATTATCATTTGCATCAGTGTACTTCCAGTAATCATGCTATATATTTATAGACAGCAATGAAAATGAATACAGTGCTGTTGTTGCTTGTCCCATCAAAAACTTTCACAATGGCTATAACAAGAATATTGTATTCATGTCACTAACAGAAAATAAAATATACACCTTGAGACTGATAAATGCTCCCTACTATATTTTACTGTGTAATTCTAGCACTCAGCAGCCTTCAGCTTTTCTGTTAACACTTGCAAATTATGCCAGGACCAAACAGCATGCATGTCTAATTTGCTGCATATTTGTGGGATGTGTAAAAAGCCAGAGAGCTTTTCTTAAGAAATGCCACAATTACTTTTAGAGCAATCATAATATATTCGATAGTTGAACAGTGGGGATTTTTGGTAAAGATACAGCAAGTGAAGAGAAGAATTAAAGCTAGAATTCGGCTAGTGTTGCTCCAACATGGAAAATTTCCTTCCCTTCCTCTGATTTTACGGAGCAGTTAATATTGCCTTACCTCTGACCAAACTGTTCTGGAAACCAGAGTATCTGAAATTACATTGAATTATTTAATTGTGTGGACAGCAAGTAGTTAGTATCACTTCTAGACTGATCACATTTCTAGATAGGCATTATTGTTCTATCTATGGCATGAACAGAAACAATTACCAGGCCAATAAAGAAAGAGGTAGTGTTACATGGGATTGAAATCATGATTAGCATAGTGACCTGGTTATGATACAAATTAACTTTCCCTCTTGCTTTTCTTCTTTTTAATAATTCAGGCATCCTTTCTCTGAGTTTGCTTGCGTATGTTCTGACTTTGCAGTCCTTATAGTCTTGATTTAGTAGTATTGTTAATATGCTCTTTCTGACACCCTTAAAGAGCTCTATTAAAAACAGCTTGCAAACATTGTTTCAAATGTACTCTGTAATGTAAAAGAAAATGCTCTGGGCAAATATATTCTAAAATTGAAAAAGTTTCTTCTCTTTTTTTCTTTTTTCTCTTTTCTTTTTCCTTTTTTTCTTTTTTCTTTTTTTTTTCCTTTTTCCTTTTTTCTTTTTTCTTTTTTTCCTGACCACCCTCAAGGCTTTAATAACACAATTCGTTACATAAAAAGGAAATTAAGTTAATTGAACTGCTAATTTTTTTCTGTTGAGAAAATACTGAAATTCACAAGCATTTACAAAAATATTTTCCACATTGATAACCAATAAATATAAACCAGAAATATAAAACTGCAGGAAACATCATAATGGCAAGGGATACAGAAGGGGGAAAGGAAGAGGGGAAGGAAAATGGAAAAAAGCAGCCAGGGATCGGGTTAAGAAAGCTAAAGCCCAGATAGAGTTAAATCTGGCCAGAGACATCAAGGGAAACAGAAAAGCTTTTACAGGTATGTCAGTGATAAAAAGAAGACAAAGGAAAATGTGGGCCCTTTCCAGAAGGAAACGGGAGACCTGGTTACCCAGGATATGGAGAAGGCTGAGCTACTCAATTACTTCTTTGCCTCAGTCTTCACCAGGGAGTGCTCTAGCCATACTGCCCAAGTCACAGAAGCCAAAGGCAGGGACTGGGAGAATGAGGAACAGCCCGCTGTAGGAGAAGACCAGGTTCAAGACCATCTCAGGAACCTGAAGGTGCTCAAGTCCATGGGACCTGATGAGATTCATCCACAGGTCCTGAGGGAACTGGTAGATGAAGTTGCCAAGCCACTATCTGTCATATTTGAGAAGTCATGGCAGTCTGGTGAAGTTCCCATTGACTGGAAAAGGGGAAACATAACCCCCATTTTTATAAAGGGGAAAAAGGAAGACCTGGGGAACTACAGGCTGGTCAGTCTCACCTGTGTGCCCGGCAAGGCCATGGAGCAGATCCTTCTGGAAACTCTGCTAAAGCACATGGAAAATCAGGAGGTGATTGGTGGCAGCCAATGTGGCTTCACTTAGGGCAAATCATGCCTGACAAATTTGGTGGCCTTCTGTGATAGTGTTACCACATTGGTGGGGAAGGGATGAGCAACTGATACCATCTACCTGGACTTGTGCAAAGCATTTGACACTGTCCCGCACGACATCCTGGTCTATAAATTGGTGAGACATGGATTTGACCGATGGACCACTCAGTGGATAAGGAATTGGCTGGATGGTGGCACTCAAAGTGTTGCAGTCAATGAGTCGACGTCCAAGTGGCAACCACTGTGTTGACTGGTGCTCCTCAGGTGCTGGTCCTGGGACTGGTACTGTTTAACATGGCAACATGGGCAGTGGGATTGAGTGCATCCTCAGCAAGTTTGCCGACGACACCAAGCTGTGTGGTGGAGTCGACATGCTGGAGGGAAGGGATGGCACCCAGAGGGACCTGGACTGGCTTAAGAGGTGGACCCGTGCCAGCCTCAACAAGGTCAAGTGCAAGGTCCTGCACACGGGTCGGGGCAATGCCAAGCAGAAATACAGGCTGAGTGGAGAATGTATTGAGAGCAACCCTGAGGAGAAGGACTTGGGGGTGTTTGCTGATGAGAAGCTCAACACAACCTGGCAATGTGTGCTTGCAGCCCAGAAAGCCAACCGTATCTTGGGCTGCATAAAAAGAAGCATGGCCAGTAGGTCGAGGGAGGTGATTCTGCCCCTCTATTGCGCTCGGGTGAGACCCAACCTGGAGTACCGCATCCAGCTCTGGGGTCCCCAGCATAAGAAGGACATGGACCTGTTGGAGCAAGTCCAGAGGAGGGCCATGAAGATGATCAGAGGGCTGGAGGACCTCTCCTGTGAAGACAGACTGAGAGAGTTGAGGTTGTTCAGTCTGGAGGACAGAAGGCTCCAGGCAGACCTTATAGCACCCTTCCAGTACCTAAAGGGGGCCTACAGGAAAGATGGGGAGGGACTCTTGATCAGGGAGTGTAGCGATAGGACGAGGGGGAATGGCTTTAAACTGAAAGAGGGTAGATTTAGATTAGATATAAGGAAGAAATTCTTTACTGTGAGGGTAGTGAGACACTGGAACAGGTTTCCCAGAGAAGTTGTGGATGCCTCATCCCTGTGTTCAAGACCAGGTTGGATGGGGCTTTGATTAAACTGATCTAGTGGAAGGTATCCCTGCCCATGGCAGTGGGGTTGGAACTAGATGATCTTTAAGGTCCCTTCCAACCCAAACTATTCTATGATCCTATGATTCTATGAAAATGAAAGATGGAGAAGTAGATGGGGTGAGGGGAGGAATTCCTTTGAACAGAAAGGGAATTTTAATCATAGTTTAATTTTAATTTAAAAATATTACAGCAATCTCCAGTAAAGACATATTCTAGTTTTATGTGTTGATAACAGTAATGTACAATACTAGGTTATTACATTCCTCAAAATAGAAAAAAAATGAGTTTATTCCTTAGTCTTATGCATTTTGTACTACTACAAATTTCTTTTCTGTTTTCCTCTCTTGTATATAAATATATTTCTTGTTACATTTAAAGTTGTGGTAGAATTTACTCCCACTTTTTTTTTGATTCTGCTTTAAACTGAGTTTACATAATTCCTTTCTTTACAGACTTCTTAAGTCCTCTTTTCTTTTAATGTTCAGTACCAGGTTAGTTAAGTCTAACCCATGTCATCCTATTCTCTGTCATCTGTCTTTTCTTCAGTTTATTACCAGTTTCTAAAAAACTTTTATACACTAAAGGCTTCATACTCCCTTACTGCTGTAATTTGTGGTAAAATCTCAAAGGCCATATCAAGATCAGACTTTTTTATTCTCCATACAGATTCTGAGACCTGGATGCCCATAAATGAAACAGAAAAGGCAGTAAAGAAAGTCAATAAAGAAAGTATTATACTCTGCATTTCTACAGGGTGAACTTATGAAAACAATGATTAGATCTAAATACTATGGTAAATGTTACTGTTAAATTACGAAGTGTCATAGACCAAGTGTGATTCTTCCAAGCTGAACCCTGAACAGGCCGAAGTATTGTCGTCTGAGATCCAGAGTTCCAAGTATTAAGATGCTACTGAATGTTAGAAGCACTGAACTTCAAATACAATCAAATACCAAGAATTGCTCTTCCTAACAGTTTTGGTTTGGTTTTTTTGTTTGTTTTTTTTTGTTTTTTTAGTAGGGTTTTGGCAAGTTTCAGTCTCATCTGACTGAACTGAAGTTTCAGGGACCAGCAGGAGTGGGGCTGCTCTCCAAGGGTGATAGCCCAGGGTGGCCCCAGCACAGGCAGTGCAGTGCCCTCGCTGATAGGTGCAGAACTGTAGGATCTGAGCAGGGCAGCACTGGTGACAATAACAGGGGGCATCCACAGTGCCAGACAACCAAGGTAAGCAGTCATGTCCAGGGTCCATCCTGGGTGACTAGTCAATAACAGATGGATACAGGGCCAGAGATGGGACTAGAGACAAGGCTAATGTAATTCTGAGGTCCATCCATAAGAGGGGCAGAGATAGGACTGTCACTGGCTGATAGGAATGTCACTGACAAGGCACCATCAGTGATCGGTGGAAAGAGACAGGTACTTTCAAAAATAGTCCACATCTTTGGTGGATTCAGTCAGACTCGAGTTGTTTATCACTCTCTGCTGACTGCCAGAAACCTGAGATGACTGCAGTGCTAACTTAGGTGACATGAATCTGAGCTGAATATTTTTGGGGGGTTGTGCTTTAAGCAATACCACCTCTAAGCAATAATTTGTGGTTCCTTCTGGCCTAAATGACCTCCTCTCCTTGCTGAGATTGTAGTGGATTGGACTCCAAGACCCAAGAGGTCTTTCTCATTCCTCTGTCCCTCTGAAATAAATTTGTATTAACTGCAACATAGTCAGCCTGTAGAAGAAGAGATGACTTAACGCTGTCGTTAAAGGATATATAATGTCCTTCTGAAATACTAAAATAATGAGTTTGTCCTTAATTTAGAGAAGGCAAAATATCACAGAAGATTTTAATTAGTGCTGTTTCTAAGCTCAAAATAAACAGAGGGCTAGAGAAGATTTATCCCAAACTATTGCAAAGTCATGTCAGAATACTGAGAAGAAGTGGAAGGGAGTAGAGGAGATAAGAAAAGCTCTTTCCCAGGCCAAGAAGAGATGCACTAACCTCCTCCTGGAAACACTGTATGCCTCACAAAGCCTTTACTTGCCATAGAACTATACATTCCACTCCAAAGATACTGAGTCAGCAAGAGACAAATTTGTCATGCAGGCAGTGTCAGAAAGAATCTTATATATCGCATATAAGACCATAAAATGCAGGAACGTATGTACTAGTTCAACCAAATATCCTTGACATCTACTGTTTCATCTCGCAGTGGCAACACAGCAGATACCTGTGGAAAAAGCATAAGAATGGGACAAATATATATTGTTATTTTTGTGTCTGGTTATCACCTCTGTTAACAATGTCAGTTTCTGCAAAAAGGAAGGAATTTTCTGAGAGGGATGTGTCTTTGTCTCTGTGTGTAATAACTCTTTCTTCCATTAATTTGTCTGATATTTCTTTTGAACCCCACTGAGGGTTTTGGCATCCACATCTTGTGACATTGACTTCCACAGTGTAATTATTGATTATATGGAAAAGTAATTCCTGATCTTTGTTCAAAAAACTGTCAGTTAATTTCATCTGATGAAATAATAATTGATCCTAATTCTTGTGCTATTCACCACTTTCATAGCATTCATGATTTTACAAGTCTTCATCACGAAAATCTGTTCAGTATTCTCTTTTCCAGGCTACACACTCCCTCTCTGTTTAACTGTTTGTCATAAAGAAGCTTTCTACATCTCCTGTCGTCCTTGCCAAAGTACCTTTTCAAGTTTCATGTGTTTTGAAGTTGAGGAAGCCTGAATAGGCCTTCACAAACAGTTGTAGATGTGAACTCATCATGGGATTATGCACTGATATAATGTTGTTTTCTCTTGTGTTCTTTAATCTTTTTATAATAATTCTTAGCATGCCTTTCTGAGTGCCAGTAAGCACAGAGCTAACATTTACAAAGAACTATTCACCATGACAGCAAGAGCTCTTTCCTGAATGGTAATAGCTAATTCAGGTCCCAGCTTTGTGTATACGTAGTCGATTATTTTTTTAACCACATATTCATTATTTTGTGGTTATCAACACTGAATGTCACCTCTCATTTTATCTTCCAGCCATTCAATACTGTAGATGCCTCAGAGACAATTTACAACCAGTAAAAAACAAATATTTCCTGAAGAATTTGGTATCGCTGTTAATTTTTATCAGTTTACTACTTACCCCTCTTTTCCAGATCATTTCTGAATAGATCGAATAGGACCAGGAAAAAATTATTTGAGGGGCTGCTTTTTTTTTTTTTTGCTTATCCTTCTTTCTTATCTTTTAACTAGTTATTTATCTGTGACAGGATATAACATCTTAAACCACGACAGCTTCATTTATTTCAACCTTTCATATGAGTCATTGTCATTATACTACACTTCAACGCAATAATCTCTGAAACAGTCTACCAGCCTAAATATAAATGCTATCTAGAAAACAAGAAGTAACATGAGAAAAGAACATGAAATTTCATGCTGTAAGAATATTCCTTGAGACAATCAACTCTGTATAATTAGCAACATGTTATGGGAAAACTCTGCAGAACCAGGGAGGACCTTCCTGCTCCCCCTCACTCCCTAGACTCACAAATTTACGGATAGTATTCCAACCAGAGTAACGGGAGCTGCCCTTTGACTTCCTTTCTGAGTAATGAGGATTGCTCAAAAGATCAGGTTGGTCAACCCATCCAAGGCAGAAGCAGAAAACAGAAGAAGACAGCCTCAGCTACACTGTACATCTTGTTCTATTCAAAAAGTTACCGCAGCATCTTCCAGATATTGCAAGATGGTGTTAGATCTAGATTCTCCAGGTCATCAAGAAAAAAGAGAAATAAATTATAATCAACTCACATCCTCCATAGAAGAACAGGAGAACATGAGGCTATCCAGGTCTCGGAAGAATTGGATTGTGTGCTGCTACTGTTCCTACAGATGCAAGTAAGAAAACACCCAACCTGAAAGCAGATCCACGGCACAGATCTTCTAACAGTAAGAACCAAAGGGCCAACCGCTAAGAAACAGGTGAGAAACTGAGCTATTGCCAACACATACTAACGAGTAAACCGGGAAAATATTCAACCACACCACCAAAGAGAATTTCATGACTAGTCACTTAAGGAAACCCAAACCTTTATCAAAACAATTTGCATCTTCTTCGTTTTCTTCTGTCTAGCATTCATACTGCAACTGCTACTGTTCACTCTTCACATAACCAGTAGCAGTTTGGAGACTATAAAGGACGTGCAAGCTTTCACCTTAGTAGAATTTTTGCTAATATATTCCATGATCACAGACGACAATCTGTTTGTTCAGAGGGATGTCTTTAGCTTTGCTCCCAGCCAGTCTCTCATACTGTACTAACAGCAGGAGTCAGAGAGCAAGATCAAAGAATATTTAAATGTGGTTAATACAAAATCCTAGTTTAGGTAGCTTGCATTATTTATCTCATCCTTTATTCAGTCTGAGGCAGTTCCTGGGTCATGGCAAAGTGGTTTTATTTTTCATCTTCATGGAAAAGTGAGACTAAATTCTTACCCATTGGCAACAAAGTACTGCTGTTTAGCCCAGCTAATGAGAGGGAAAAAACAAAGTGATAATTTGTTTCTTATTGTCAAGTAACAATACAGGATTCTTTCTTGGCTTTGCTTCTCTGTGTCTGTTGTTTCAGTTTTGATTTAAATTCTTTACATTCCTTCCTTTCTTTGTACAGAACATGAACAATGTAGACATATGACACTGGATATTGCAAGAGGCAAAAACAAATACCAGGCACTTACATTAATAGTACCAGAAAGAATTTACAGGAGACAGGATACATGAAAAATACTGTCAACCTGGATAAAAATGTCTATAAATACACAGGTACAGATCTGACATTTTATTCCAGTCTATGACTCAATATAACCCTGAAACAATGAATGCCCTTCCGTTTCAAAAATGATCAAAACATTTAGAGCTGAATTCTGATATGCTTATTCTGACTTAGTAAAAGTCTACTTTGAAAAGAAATCTATCAACTTAAACAACTTGAGGAGCTAGTAACTCTTCAGAATAAATGGAAGCGTCATTCTGACAGTTAATTGCACAAAACCCTCATTTTGATTCTTTTACCCTTTCTGTGTTTTTAACACTTGATTTCTACCTATTCCAAAATAAAAAAAAATTAGCATATTTATATGTCCCCACACATCAACTAGAATGGCTATAGCTTCTTTGAAAAACATACAAAAAGAGAGCATGTCAGAAAGAGAAAAAGATACCATTTTCAGTTCTAACAAAAGAGCTTCCAGACCTTGCATAAAAACATTTTCAAAGATTTGCTTTTCTGTGAGGAAAACACTTTCATTGTACACATTTTGCTTAACATTTGCGTGATTTTTAAGCAATATTTCAAAGAGATTCCAAATGTGATTCATTATGACAGAGCAGGTGGAGCATAAAATGAGACATAGCAGAACAGATGAAAGGTCTATCAAAACCAGGGTACTTTCTCCAACAACTTCTGACACCAGATGTTTCAGAGGACTAAAAAAAATATAACTCACTAGCAAAATGTGTGAAATTAGAGTTGGAGAGTTGAAGCAGAGAGTGGTCTTTGTGGAGCTAGGGTGGGTTCTGTTATATCCTGATCATGACAGATTGATGTCCTTTATGAGATCATCTGAAGTAGGTTATTCACAAATCCTATTCTTCGCATGACCATTTAGCCCTTTCCTAATCTATCTGTTTTGAAAGACTTTGGAAACAAAAGATAAATATTCTAAACATTCTCTTACCCATCCACTCTTTCATATAGGGTAGTTTCTTTCGTTACTGGCTGTATTTTGTGCTCCAGGCACAGAGTCAACAGCACTGAATTCCACAGTTCAGTTAGTATATTCAGACATTTACCAAAAATGAAGAGAAAAAACCATGGAATTACGCATGCTTGCCAAAAAAAAAGAAAGAAAAGAAAAGGATAGCTATGAAATAAATATTTAGAGAATTGTTATGCATATTACAGAATTAGAAATACATTTACATATATTAATCAATAAATTTATTTGTAGATGAATGAAGAACAATACTTATAGCTTTCTCATATTGTAGACTAAAATGGCCTATATTTAAGCTTATTATTTCAGTATTTTGTTTACCATCATGCAATAAAGGAATGCAGTATTTGGAATAAGAGATGACCACCATATGAATACAAGGCTGTAATTCACTGAAAGAACTCAGGAGATTTCATAAACTAGAAGTCAAAAGGTTGAATGCTTTCTGAAGCACTGCAGAACTCAGAAACTGAAATACAGGCATCTAGTGGAAGGCCTTTTATTGCTATTTATAATATATTGAAAATATTTATCGGATCCTGTAAGTTTTTTCCGAAGGTAAACATCCCCATATCCACTTATGCCAAGCATAACAGTGTACCACAGACAAGCAATGACACTGGTGGCTTCTCCTATGTAACTCCATTAATGAGCTGGAATACAGGCATGGTAAGTGAGCGTATATACGTGTATATATAATGGTTTATTTATTTCCTCAGTACTTAGTCCCTTTGCAGATACCAAGAGAGGATAAGACAGGTCTAGCTATGATAGAAATTAGATTGGCATTATCCCACCTCAGAAAACCCCTGAATGGTATTCATTTTTGGACTTTATTCTATATGAGTCCCAATTAAGTTCCAAGTGAATACATTTACATACTGTAGCCATAAGAACCCAAATCTACATCTCCAGTGAACTTAGCCTGCAGCTGAGAAATAGCCCAAGGTACAGACTCCTGCAAAATATAGCTACTATCACTGAAAACAATTTTTTTGTTCATTTTGGTTAGGAAACACTCTCTGTCTTCAAGCTATTTTTTTAAACTTTGTTGTTATTTTCATTTTCATTAAGTCTTTCAACTTAACAGTCCACTTATGGAAGTCCACAGTTCATGAAGTTACTTACATAGCTGAAATGATACCAACGTCCCATGCTTCTATGATTTCTTTACCACAGTAAAAAAGAATTTTGTTAAAGTCAAGTTAAAAAGGCTCGAAGTACAAGCGTTTCAAGTATATGGTATAACTACTCAACGTGGTAGGGAGAAAAGACACAATGTGGCCAAGAGTCTTGAAGAATCTGCAGTTTTCAAAATGGTCAGAACTGATCTGCCTCAGCTGTCCCTGAAGGTAGAAAAACTGGCCGTGCTTCAGAAAATCCTTTTGGATTTTAGATCTGAGACAAAACAAGTAAAGATACTAGCTTTCTTATTTTGTATAAGTACTACTTCTCCATTTTAATGATGTTGCTTGTACTGATGGAGCATCAAAAGAAGTAATCAGAGAGAAAGGAAAGATAATTCCTATCCCACAGCCCCTCAAGGATGGCAGAAGTCAATTATATTTGTAATGTTTCGATATGACTTTTAATATGAATAAAAGGAGTAGGTCTGTTGGGAATAGTTTCCTCAAAACACTTCTACAGACATCCAAATTTTTGGAATGTCTTTCAAAAGAACCTCCAAACAGTGAAAAAAATTTTGACTTGTTCTCAAAACTGAAGGGAATCATGGTTTTCTGTTAGCGTTTTTTTCTGCTATTTTCTACCTACTATCTTCATTTTATAAGGGTGTTGTTGGCTATTCTGAAATGAAACATGCTTAATACCAACAGATTTTATGAAAAGCAGCAGTGTTTCTTCCTCTAGCAGATTAGGACTACAGAGGAATAATCCATTGCTACAATGAAAAAGAAAAAAAAAGAAAAAAAGAAAGAGTGGTCACTGTTTTATTATTCGATAGCCCTATTATCCATATTATGCACGGTATTGAATAACATATTCCTTAAGATAGTGGAAGGACAAAATGTAAAGGTGAGAATCTTAGAGAAATGCTATCTGCATGACAAAGTATTAAATACGTGTCCTGCTTTTAAAAGACTTTTATGCATAGCAAATTAATGATGTTTACTCTTCATATTTGGTATGAAATGGGCATTAATTACCCATGCACGCTTTAGTGATTTGCAGTTCACATGGCAATACTTATAAACAATCATCAGAAAATGCTTGGGGAGATTCATTCTTTTGACAGAATGAATCAAAAAACCTGCTCTCAGCTGATAAGTTAGGCAAGAAGTGCATCTGGGAAAAAAAGAACAATGTCAAAGGCTGGAGAGAAGGAAGAAATGAGTGTTAGAAATGATTCATGAGTTGGAGAACTATTCTGTACAGTAAAAAAGTTAAAGAACTCATTCTTTTTAGCTGATCAAAGAATAGAGAAATGTCTTGATTATAGTAAGCAGAGTATCTCTGGAGAGATGAAATAGTGAATAATGAAGGGCTCTTTACACTGGTATAAAAAAATGATAAAATTACTCAAGAGCTAGATATTGACACTGTACGCACAGAAAACAGAGATTAGGTGAACTTTTTTCACAATAAGAGTGATTAACAATTGGAAGAAATGAAAGTAGTGGATTTGTCATCTCTTGATGACATCAAATCATGAAAAAGTGCCTTTCAAGCGGGTATGCTTTAGTGAAAAACAGCTAGGAAAAAGCTACTTACAGGACATTTGGTATACTAATATCAAGTTGGATAATTTCATGGTCAATTCTGATGTTAATCTTTAAACATCTTCTAAATAAATCTCTTTGTCAGTTCTATAAGTATCTTGAATACAATGGGCAATTCATCAGAACAGTCTTCCCTACGCCGCAGAAAGTTATGTTTATTTAAATGTCTTTCTATTTTAGTGTTGTCTTTCATAACCACAACTATTACATCTCAGGGCTTCCCTACTTCTCAAGGTATTATATTTGCAACCATGTCAAAAGAAATGTGGTTTTGTCACCACAGTTACATGTAAATGAATATTCAATTGAATATTTCCAATTAGGTATCCTATTACATTTATAGTCAGGGTTAGATTTACTTTGCCAAACTTGTCACCTGTATTAAGAATATTACATGGGTATAAGTTTATAATGCAAATTAAGTAGTTTTTGAAGGACTAACTAATTTAATCTTAACATCTAATTATGAAGACAGGCAAACTGGAGAATCTGAAGGAGTATTGGAAAAGACATTCATCTCACTTAAATTTAACCATCTAAAAGCTAGACATTTGGTACACTTTCATTAGGGTCTTTCTTTAGTTAATGCAAGCAGACAATCACAGAATCACAGAATCACAGAATCACAGGGGTTGGAAGGGACCTCTGGAGATCATCTAGTCCAACCCCC